>BPLR01011818.1:0-245991 GCA_021605095.1 Caerostris extrusa | reverse complement strand
AATTCAAACACATGCTTTAGAGGGTCGTTTGGTAAATAAGCAAGTGTACATAAAATAGAGCACTTGCAGGTTATCATTTTATACCAATTTGGACAGAATTTTTGTAGTAAAGGCTAAATTAAAAATGCTAAATTTTCTGCATAGCATTGACATAAATATGGATCATTAACTTCACAAATATTAATCTAGAAGGTATAGATCCTTTTGATAATTTCCAAGATTTCTTTAATTTTTCAAGATAATAATTTTTTTAACAAGTTAATAATTTTTCTAAAGATTTCATAGAAGTTCAGCTTTTTTTTACCTGTGTTAACTTATTTATCTGGATGATTGTGCGTGAACAATGTTAAAAACTAAAATGCAATTCAAGCATAAAATTATTGGTTTTGAATAAATCTTTACTATTCAATAGCAATTATCACCTCATTTAAAATTTGAATAGAGGTATTTTATTATGTCCTACATCAGATCAGTTAAAATTATAGTTTATACTTACCGTACTGTACAAAAAAAATTATTTTCTAAAAATATTGAACATTCATTTCTGAATCATACAAATCAAAAGGCTAATTATAAAAAATTTATCGCTTAATTTTAGTATCGAAAGTGAATTTTTTTTAAATGATATTTTATTATTGGGATAATAGCCATTTAAATAAATTTATTCTAAACAAAAAATCAAGTAGCTTCTAATAAATTATTATAAAAAATAAAAATAAAATTTCAAAGTAACAGACTAATAAGGAAAAATTCATGTATATATAAATTTTACTATGTCCTTGAATCAATTTATTTACAAATCTTTTCTATTTTTGGTTATTTTTTTATGGAACTTGAGTTATAAAATTTATGTAGTTTTATCTATTTGTGTTTATATAATTTTTATAATTTGCTTATTGTCTAAAATATATAGATTAGATCTTAAGGAAGTTTTGATTCAATAAAAGTTTTTTACTTACTTTTTGTGTTTTTATTTATTATTATTTTCTCAACTACAAGCTACTATACTTTTGAGTAGCATTAATAAATATACTAACTATACTACTACTGTTAGCAAACATGACGAGTAATAGAGACATATATATTTAAGTAAAGTATATACCACTTTTTTTTTCAAAGTAGTGATTTTAGAGATGATATATCTAATATAAATTTGATGCATCATCTCTATATAACATAAATTTGTGAAATAAAATATCTGTCAATAAAAATTAAACAAATTCTATTATTTCAGTAAAAATGAAAATGTTCATTTTAAAATTTTTAAATTTTCTGTTTGTAAATCTAAGGTTGAAACTTTTTAAAACAGAAAATAAAATTAAATAGTAAATATATTAAATGATAGATAATTTGTGAAAATAAGAATTGAAGATCTTTTAATATGACTCGAAAAAAAATATTTTAAAATTTTATAAAATAGTACCAAAACCAGTTTCATTATAATAAAATCATCTGTCTTGTTTATCACTCAGAACGTTTTCTCGCGTGAGCGGCTTGATGGCCGATTGCCTAGCACTGTGGCTTTTGGTACCACAGTGTCGAATCCTGGCAGTTGCATGGATGTTTGTTAGTGATTCGGAATCCACATTAAACTGTAGATCCCGGGTTAATTAGCCTTTGTGTGCACAAGATGACCGTAGAGCAACAAAACCAAACCATGAAAAACCACCTGTGAATGACGTCACTTACCAGCAGTCAAGCTTTGTATCTAGAAGGTGTTTCATCTCGCTAGGAGTGAACCGCAGCCAAGGCAATCATTTTGTGCATGCATATATTTCCCTTTAAGAAAAGTTAAAAAATAAATAAAAAATCTCTAATTTAAAGATACTGGACTGGCTTTTAATACCGTCACATGTTAATGATTCTTCTTCATTGGCGCAACAGCCCCATGGTGGGCCAAGGCCTTCTGCCTACTGTCAGATTTTTATACAGGAAATGATCTATTTTTTTAAGGGATAGGGGTTTAGCCCTACGCTCGTCATAGTAGGCAGAGACCTATGGTTTAAAGTGGATTCCGAACCACTACAAACATCCATGGCACCTCCGGGACTCGAACCCGAAACCTGTGGCACAGAGCGCTAGTCACTCAGCCATCATCAGTGCATAATTAGCAGCCTGTAGCTTTAATTTTGAGGTTTCAATTCTTTATCATTTTAATCCCAAAGAATTTCCTAAGTTCTCAATTTTGGAATGGAATTTGTTAATTTTTTAGGAATTGATTGTAAAAAGTAAATTCAATCAGAAAAAAAAAATATAATAAATATTTAATCTAAGTTAATAATTTATATAATACCAATACCGATAATAGTTTTAATTAATTAACTTAAATAACAATTATAGTAAAAATAAACGTAAAAAGTGCTTTTCGAAATGAAATGCCCTTTTTATCAATGCCTCATATCAATATCGTTGTATATGAAATGCCATATTTATTAATGTACTATTTAAAAGCAACCCAAATTTTGTGGCCTCAGATATTTACCTTCTTTATGCTATAATGTATTTTTTAAATGCAATCCTTCTTTATTGCAGAATTTTATTGTTGAAATAAACTTAAAAAAGAGCAAGCGAGAAGGAGAGTAACAAGTTTGAAATTTTATTTTCAATAATTAAAGACTAATATCCACTGATGTTGCGACAGAGCAGCTTCCATAATCTTCCTCGGCTAGATGACAAAAAGAAGATTATAGTAAAGCCACTGAGGGATATTTGCCTCCATAATGTGGCCGTTTATCTTCGGCGTGGCACTTGGAAGAAACCGAATACCTTTTTCCAGTATTTGCCAGTTTCTCTGGTTGACGATCTCCTTCACACGGTGGTGCAGCTGCAGAGCAGCAATAACTTCAGGCCGGACGATATGCAGATACTGTTTGAGACAGGTAGGGTGGAACGATTTACCCTTCGCAAACTTTGCCTTTTTGACGAAATAGTGGCCTCGCTTCATACGCTGATGCAGTTCTGCCAGAGGTTAAAATTCCTGAAATTACCGAGATCATGTGGTTCGAGATGTCCGATTTCACGCCACATTTGGAAGAGATGCTGAAAGCGTGTTCCAGTTTGGAAGACCTTCACTCCAGTATCCGCTTCGATCTGACAGTCCTACGGAAGTGCCCCAAGTTGCGCAGCGTTAGGATGCATTTCAAGCCCAAACAACCGTGGAGCGATATCTTAGACGTGGATGATGGCGTCATGCAGTCCAGAAAGTGTCTGGAAGTGTTATCTTGCTGTAAAGACAGCACGATCAAAGCGGCCAGTGACGACATCGAGATCCTGATGAGACATTGTCCCTTACTTCTGTCTATGGGCAACGTCGAGACTTCAAAACCTTTAGCTCACATCTACAGGGCTGTGACTCTCAATTCTGTCATGTCACTCGTTCTGCCGAGGGCACTGGTTCGCCGCATTTTGCCTAATCAGTCTTTGTTGCTCTACTGCAACTGGGTCGAGACAGACACCTTCTTCGTGTCTGGCTGGTGCATGATCCGGGACGCCATCCGGCAGGCTCCTCTTCTGGAGGAGTTGAGGATTGAAGTGCGTACTGGCCGAAGCATCCCATTCTTGAAGAGTCTAGGAAGCTCAAACTCTTAGACCTTGTGCAGAAGAATTGTGAGGTGGGCATCGGTCCAGAATTAATCGATCTCGTGGAAGGTATAGGTCACCAGCTGCGTCATCTATCCTTGGATACGGATAGTGAGATGGACATCAGCGCCGTACTACACAGCTGCCCGCATCTCGAGTCCCTGAGGCTTCTCAAGATGAAGGGACTCCGCATGGGAGACGAGCCAATCCGACTTCCTCGTCTAAAGCATTTCTCTTATGGTAACGACCGTCGGCTATATGATACAGGATTGCTGCTCATGCTGTCCGGCTGCTCCAGCTTGAAGGAGATGTTCTAGGCAATGTCCACGGATTGAACGATGAACTACTATATTCCTTCACCAGGAAAAACTTACCCAGCAATCTGAAGGTGTTGGCTATCCAGAACTGTTCTCTTACAAAAGAAGGTCTGAGGAGATTTCTTCAAAATGTCCCGAATCTCGAGGAATTCAGCTGCAGGAGCATATTTTTCAAGACGAGTGTGGCAGAGCGAATTCTTCGCATCACGAATCCCAATGCCACTTTCTACGACACTTTTGAACTGTTCGAAATGCAGCAGTTTTTCAATATCAAAAGAAGTGGCTGCCGAAAGCCCGATTATTCGTTTCCTGAATTCTAAGAGTGTGCTATTACATATAAATTTTCACGCAAAAAAATCTCGATGTCAAACTGCATGCTTAAAATATATTTTCAACTGTGTAGAAAAAATGAACTAATTTAAAATTTTTATTTAAAAAAAAATCTTGTATCTCAATGATCCATTACTTTTGGGTCATTGAAATACAAGATAAAAATGTATGATTTAATGTATCATGATTTCATTGTAAACGTCTTGTATCACTGAATTCGCATTTGTTCAAAATGAGAGTCATACTTCTATGAAACATTACAATTCATTTCCGACATCAGTTTTTAATTTCGGATAATTATTCATTCTTAAATATGCATTTCCAAAGAATTCACGCCATTCATCCATGAAACATTCAGTTTTGAGGTTTATATCATTTATTCATGAAACATTATTTGGTTATTCATTTATTCATTATTATTGGGTTATTCTCATATCAATCATTATTGAAACCCATGCCCCTTTTCTCATCAATTTAACAAATCTCATAGAATCCATCGTCTTATTAATTAAATATATTTCATAGGAATTCATTTCATTTATTCATTCTTAATATATTTCATATCTATTTCTGTCATTCATTGTTGAAATTCATACCATTCATCTTATTCATTTAACATGCCTCATAGAAATTTATTTTAATTCATCTTATTTATTTAACATGTTTCCTAACCATTCATCATCATCTACACATGAAACTCATTTTATTCTTCCAGCATATTTCATAGAAATTCATATTTTTCATTCATAAAACTCATGCCGATTTTATTAATTTAATATACATTATTGAAATTCATCAACTTTTTCTTGAAACTCATGTCATTCATTTTATTTCTTTAATGCATCTCAGTAAAACTCATATCATTCATCAATATCAATTTCAGTGAAACTTGTCATTAATTTTCAACATCACTGTAGTGCCATCATTGTTTACACACGATTTTTGTACATCATTGTTTACAGATTTTGCATCTTTCACAGGTATTTGATTTGATGTAGTTGGCTATTTTATCAAGAAAACAGTTACTGTGTGTTTAAGCTTTAGAATTGATAAGTATGATAAAATTAACAGCTTTTACAGAAAACATCATTATTTACGTTTTTTTTCTTTTACTAATCTTATGAAGTTTTCCTGTTCTACATATCGGCTATTAAGTTCTCCAAGCTTTTTAAATGCCTTTATATTGTGACGTATGAATCTCAGTCACTTATGTAATTCTCGATTGGACAAATACCCTTAAGGATATCTGGGGTAATTGCTCCAATATTATTCGAAACCCATTATATGGATTATCCGATCTACAAATTCAATTGTCCTACATTCATCAAAGAAATTATAGCCTTCTGTTTTATTTGTTTGTTTCTTTTCGAATTAAATTCTCTTACTAAATGGCTTACTAAAAACAACCAGCCAACGCCGAGTCCCAAAATTAAAATTGTCAGTATTTTTCACAAAATCGAAATGCAAAGAATGGTTTATTGAAAACTGTTAAAATGATTTTACAAATTGGGACAGGAACGTCAAAAATAACCATTTTTTTCTTTCTTTCCAAGGACAATCTTTGTAGAAAGTGGTCTGGTGGATAGCGCTTTGATTTCTGAATTAAGATCTATCTATCTGATTGGTTTGGTTTGGTTGTTGCTCTACGGTCATTTTTTGCACTCTATAGGCTAATTAGACTGGGACATACAGTTTAACGTGGATTCCGAACCACTCACAAACATCCATTCCACGGCCAGGATTCGAATCTGAAGCCTGTGGTACCAAAGGCCAGAGTGCTAGCCAATTGGCCATCAGGCCGCCTATCTATTAGAATCCAACAAGCTTAATCGACAGCTATTGTGTTTATGCTGGTGAAAGGTACGATAAATTCTTTGGGCTCGGGTATAACATCTAAAACGTTTTGGACCTCTAGATGTTCATTCCAAATTTTAGAGGAACAACAATGGGTGCAATGAAGCAAACGCCAAATAGTTCACCTTGGGCAACTCAGAATTTGCTACTTATATGCTATTCTTGTAGGGAATATTCCTAAATCAAAGTGAAAACTTTCCACTTGAAAACAACAGCACTATGACAATCTTTACATGTGCAGTAAGTTTGGACGTAATTTCATATGCATCCAAATTTTGTTTATTCTTTTTTAGTCTCTGTCGTAAAAGGATGATTTTTTTGAAAAATAAAATTTTAAAAATATACACATAATAAATTATGTACATGTATTACTACATACACATAAAAATACGTACTTCTCATAATTTTTTTAAAAAGTACATAAAATTTGGTAAATTCATATGATAATTAAAATACATTCCTTCTCATAAATGATTTATGTGATTCGTTTATTTATCATTCTTTTAATATCTTAATTTTTTATTGCTGTATAAGATGTTAAAATGAATTTTTGTAAACACATAATTCATTTTAAACATAATTCATTCACGTTTAAAAAGAATTCATATATTCTTTTTTTATGAATAAATTATTAAATTTCTGATCATTCTTATTGTGTATTCACTTTTGTGAATTATAAAAACAATATATATATATGCATTTTGTAAAACGTTTTTCTCTACAAATGTTTGTATCAGTGTGTAGAACAGAGATATTTCTTTTTCAAGATGTAACAGGCTTTGTTGATGTTCTTGCTATGGATACCCTTTATATATTAATTATACCAACAGAATTTATATTAAAATATATACAAATAATTATAATACATGTACACTGCAGGAAATATTAGAAAATGCAGAATACATTTTTAAGTGTTATTAAAAGTATACGTCATTATATGCAATTAAGAAAAATCCAACTCTCCTATCAATAAAGTTAGGACAGATAATAAATATCAACATTATTTAAGAATGGATAGTAAAAGAATTTCGAAGAAAGTTTGTTGGTGCTTACTAGAAAATCGAAATTAATTGAACATATCCAAAGAGTATTCCAATGATATGAAAGAAAATAAGGAATAAAATCTGAAAGAATTAATAAGTCTCGTTCTAATGCAGAATACATAAAACCACTGTTATAACGCAAAGTGACATTGTTGTGCATGCCAATCCAACATAAGAAATTCATGTCTTTTACGAATCCTACTCATTGTTAGTTGCCTTTTTAATTTTGTATTTTTCCAAATTTTAGATTTATTATACATTATTCATTTTATATTGTACATAGTTATTTCTGTTATACATTTTTCTTTTTTGAATGTTTATATAAAATATATGTGTGTGCTTATATATATATATATGTATACAAAGAATATGATAGTACAAAATGATGTTTTCCTAAGGGAGTTCTTTACTGCATGACCATTAAAATGTGTTGTTGTTTGTGTTTTTCGTTCTAGTCTGTTATAAGATATGAAAACTGAAATTGAAATAAAATTATGATATTATAGAAGTTCGAGTTATTTATTTGTAATTGTTATGTTTTTGTAAATTTGTTGGTATGTTTCTCTTGAACAAAAAGAAGTTCATATCTTTTACAAATCCTACTCATTATTAGTTGCCTTTTTTTAATTTTGTATTTTTACAAATTTTAGATTTATTATGCATTATTCATTTTATAAATATTTCTGTTATACATTTTTCTTTATGAATGCTTATATAATATATATATATGTATACAAAGAATCTAATAGTACAAAATGATGTTTTCCTAACAGTTATAGAAGGGAGTTCTGTACTGCATGATTATAATTAAAATATGTTGTTGTTTGTGTTTTTCGTTCTCGTCTGTTACGAGATATAAAAACTGAAATTGAAATAAATGATTGTTTTATTATTACAGTTCAAGTTATTTATTTGTAATTGTTATGTGTTTGTATATTTTTTTCCGAATAATGAATAATTAGCAAAATCTTAATTTTATATAAAAAGTGCTCTAAACGTACTTTCCGGCAACGAAAAGAAAATAAGTAAGATGGTTAAATACGAAAAAGAAAGAATTGTATAAAATAGTAGCCCAAATATGTCATAATTAGGGATTGCAATACCAGGATACCGAATACCGGTATTTTGAGCCATTTGCACAATTTTGTAATATCGGTATTCACAAAATTAAATACCGTTTCTAGTTATATTAACTAGAAATTCAGAATTCATTATCTGTGAAATTCTTTTTTATCTGTGAATTCTTATTCAGAATTCTTATCTGAAAACTAGAAATTCTTATCTGTGAAAACAAGGTTGTAGTTGTGAAGAAAGTGTGTAATATTTCCATATTTTTTAAATTGGTGAGTTTGTTATTCACATTCTATTTGCATATCATACTTTAGAGTTCAAAATATTTTTCAGACTTATTATATATACATATATACTCATAAATAATACTCCATAATAATGAATAAGAATAAAGAACATAAAAAATCAGTTGATTCCGGTTGACGTTCCAGGTTTAATGATGGTACAATTGATGCATTATATTTTTTAAGATCACATTTCAACAATTTGTAATAGTACCACAGACTGAATAGTGATACTATTTACACTTTTAGTGATTTAAATAAATAGGATGTCCCTTAATTTTTTTATTCTTTATATACTGTTATAATTTATAAATTACACGTTTTTTTGGGGGATATTTAAATTCTCTAATAAAACTGGCAAATAAAACAAAAAAACACCTGTGTTTTCTTTCTTTTTCTAAAATTTCTACTACCGGTATTAAAACTGGTATCCGGTATTTAGATCTAAAAATACCGAATACCGGTATTGAACTTTGGTCCGATATTGCAATCCCTAGTCATAATACTTTAACAGTTGAACGCTGATTAGAAAATATGAAGTGCAACTACGAATAATACTTGAAATAAAAAGGAATAAGAGATAATAATCCCAGAAAGGAAAAGTGGGGTGCCCCATAGCTTACAGGGTTACGAGGCTTTTTGTAGAAATTGAAACCCATTTGCTGTCTTATAATATGCGTCCTTTGACATATCAAATATCCAAGACTGAGAAAGAACTTTATATCCGAAAGCTATTTGTAGTTTGCTTCTTGGTTCTACATATTTTACACAGTGAAACAAAATTTGTTCGACATTTTTCGAAGTTTTGCAGACAGGGTATAATGGAGATGAAGTCATGCCAAATCTATGGATTAAAACATCGTCCAAAGAGTTGTTTCCTTAGATTATAATGTCCTCGTATATCGAATTGCCAGAATTCAAAAACAACAATATGTTCATTGAAACAGAAATTGTTTGGTACAATCCAATTTACATCGCTGCCAACAGTTTTTTCACAATTCTTACATTTTTTAACGAAATAACGACTATGATGTATGGAATTTAATGATCAAATATAATACCATAATTTCTTTAAAATAAATATTCCGGCTTATTTTAAAATCTCGGAATTTCCTTGTGTGGATTTTTGGTCATTTTGTGAGTGTTTTAATTTATTCTCAAAAATTTGTGAGAAATGATAATAGTAATAAAATTTAAAAAAAAAAAAAACGCCACTAAAAACACCCCCGAAATAATCGAAAATGAAAATGGAACAAAGAGTATATTAAAAAAAAAATAATAAAGTGTGAAATTTATAGAAGCCATGGATGGCGACAGGCCACTATGTTTTTATGAAAACAGGCATTATAAGATAGGTTTCTTCCGGATTTTAAAATCTAGACTTGATTGGCAGTCAATCGAAATCCTGAATTGACAGTTGAAAATCATCATTTAGTTGATAAGATTTTAGTATTTGATGGAGATAGTATTTGATTTAAATGCGTAGAGATGAAAACAGCTGTCGTAGTCAAATAATGTATTGCTATATCGTTCGTGTTTGCGAGGTAAAGTAAAAACATTGCAAATGGAAACTTTATAGCTAATTTTAGCGATTTTTTTCTTAAAAAAGGGCTCTTAATATCCGAATGCGTAATATAACAGTTTATTATAATTAAATTGCTTTGCAGGGGATCAATAAGTAATTAGCAAAATGAAGTCTGAAAACTGGCAGAATTTCAACTCGCTCTAAAAAAAATAACAAAAAATTATGCGTGACATTAATTACATGTTAATATTTCATGAAAGATAACTACGAAAAAAAAAAATATTGCATAATTATACATTTACTCTCTGAGCTTTTAGGGAACTAAATTTAGATACAATATCATCAGCATTTAGAGTGTTACATACCGTTCTCAGTCAATCACTAATTTACCGGCCGTTATTGTTAGCATTGCTGGGCAGAAATAATTTCTATTTTTAAAGTTCACTCACTAGATGCACTTAAGGAAAAATTTGTATTATTCTTGATAATATGTTTAAATTTGGTGACCAAAAACCACGTTACACATTAGCACGCAAATATTTTGTGCATCTCGTACTTAATTGTGTAGCATTTTTTCTCAAGGGAAGAGTTTTGGCAATTCATTCCTAGGAGAGAGGAATGCATATTCTTTGACAAGCACATAATAACAACCCATCACTCAAATTTGATAGCAGAGAAGCAGTATTGTGGTAATTATATTACATGCCATTAGTGTTTTGTACTAATGAGAACAGCTTATTACTAAAACCTGATAGCAGTTAATCAGCGTCATGGTTAATGAGACCTAATGAAATTAGCGATTACTGTGCAACCTTTACAGTCGAAACAATTACAGATGGAATATGGACTGCACCATGAGTTGTTTCCATCGAGATTGGTGATAGACCATTAGCTGAGTAATGTCTACTTCAATGAGAAGTGAGGGAAACTGCCCCCCCCCGGACGGACTTTTCTTAGAGGTTTTTAGAGGAGAAAGGATGGAGTTCTGCGACGAGAGGACCAGAAATATTGTTTTTCGTTTTTCTCTGAAGTGACTGAATAGGCTGGAGTTTCCGTCTGTTTTTCAAAGTGAACTCATTATGGTTTCACGTATCACTCCGTGTGATAATAAAGGTCTGCTGCAGATCAGGCAATTAGATTAAGTAGATTCGAAAACTCTGAAAAAAAACCCTCTCTCCATCCTTGGAGTGAACTGCACTTGTGATTTAATCATGCACTCGCGATCAACCTGAAAGTGGCCCTCTTCTTAAAGCCGTTATAGATCTAATATAGGTCTATACGTTACAATCGGTCTGTTGTACAAGCTTGGATGGATATAAACTCGTTTGCCTTATTGATCCTCCGGGAGAGAAGGAGGGGGGGGTGCAGAATTACCTCTCGGATTTTGATCATGCATCTTTGAATTAATGTCTTGCCGAAACATGGCTGGATGTTCCCTCCCACAGTGGAAAGAAAATAGGGCTTGTTTTCTAGTTAAACTACAACGCACTGGAACAGACAATCCTTCGATCTGTATGCAGTTTAAGAAGATGAGAATAGCGTAACAGATAAACAAAAATCATAAGATATTATAAAAGATAAATAGTTGAATATTATTAAACATAAACAAACGTTAAAAGCGGGATAGCAAAAACAAAGAGATCGAAATATATCAAAAGGTAGATCAAAGTAGCAAATATACATATATAAAATAGGCCGAAAACCGAATGATCAAAATACCATAAAAAAAATTATTTAGAATATTATGCGAATAGCTATGTCAAAGAATATGCATCCTCAAGATATTATAAACCAATGCTATTTCTGCTCATTAGATAACTGGATCATCATCATAACACGAAATAATAAAAAATTCTTCCATTTAATGACAATGTTGCAAATAATATAGCATAATATATTTTTGCATAGCTGCAAAAAATAAAATTAATTAATGACAATATATACGCATTCAAACACTCACACACACACACGCACATATATACGCAGTTAATTTTTTCTTTTGTCCATAAACCGCGAATTAAAAGTTTGCTTTAAACTCAAGGACTTTATAGCTGTGCTTACTTCCTGAAGTTACGAGCGATTAGTGCTTTAAAGTTTGTTGAAATAAATGCAATAATAATATACAGAAACACTATGGTCATTAGAATGGGATAACATAAGCGATTGCATGCAACCGCGTTGCGTGATAATTATACTAAATAAATTGTTTACAAGTCTCGGTGATTTTCTTTTTTTTTCGTCTGGTTGTTATGGCAACGCGACATCGATATAGTCCATTTATCAGGGCAGGCTTCTTTTCAAAATTTATTTATCGGCGAATTTTAGAAGTCCGAGTCACGCCTACAGTTGCAAAACCATTTGACCATTGAGGATAATGCTTTGTGCTGATCAAAGGTTATGGTTACAGTGTTTGTCTTTTAAACTAAACTCATAACGTTTGAAAAACTTTTTTTTTTAATTGCAAAATTCGACTCCATTGTTAAAAGGAAACAATTGTTATACAAAAAGGCTCAATCTTTAATAATTTCATTAGAGCTTTTTTTTTATTTATGTTTAAATGAAAAAAATATAAATGAATTATTAATTGATTAAATATAAAAATCTTGTACGGGAAACTTTCCATGAAACATAAAACGAATCTTCGTAAGATATTCAGACATCTTTCTCTGCTCTACAATACATAAATGCAATACTGTACCTCAAAGATAAACTGTCGTAACTTTTAAATTTTGATTTTTCTGTTTATTGCCGTATCTGTTTTAATTAAAACATGTATAAATTTAAGTAAAAAATTAAGTATAAACTAAGTAATCAAAGTATAAATTTAAAAGTATCTAACTAAAGGTAAAGAATACTATCTATAGGGTTGTGGTTGAGTCTATTCCTCGGTGTCCTGACGGCCAATTGGCTTCCGCTCTGGCCTTTGGTACCACAGGCTTCAAGTTCGAATCCTTGGCGGTGGCATGGATGTTTGTAACTGGTTTGGAACCACTTTAAACTGTAAGGTCCCGTTCTAATTATCCCAAAGTAACTGTAGAGCAACAAACAAACCTCAGTATCTTGTATTGTGGGGCATCCCATGAGTAGTCTATTCATGGATGGGGAAAGGGCAACTTCTATTTTGATGGAGAACTCGTAGATCGAAATCTGACTTAGCTCGGAGTCGCTGAAGAAGAAGGGAAGATTCTACCGGAAGTACTTTTAGCGGGAACTACCCTGCATTTGCGTGTCGTACGGAAGAAAACCTACAAATCTCCCATCAGTTAGTCCGACTAACGAGGTAAGATGCTGAACATCTCAAACGTCATCGAGTCTCCTGATTTTTGAAACAGTGTCTACAAAAGCCTCCAGCGGATTGAACCTTAGACCTAATGTTCACCAGCAGCATACGTTGCCACTGATTCCACGAATAGGGCAGTATAGGCAGTAGACATTGCTACAGATCTACGTTTACCTTACATAGAGTGTACATTGTACAGTTAGATAGTATGATACTTTTAGCACATGTACTACAATAAATAGAAAAATCAAAAAGGAAAATTAACATAAATAAAATTGAAGAACTTTTTTGATGAAATTATATCGCTAAAAACCTCAAAACTTTAATAGTTAGCCTATTTTTTAAAAAGAATTCCGTATTTATATCTAATAAAATTAAAATTATTAGTTCCTCTCATAACAGCATATAAATATGTTCTTTTTTTATTTGGTTATTATCAAATTACAAATCAAATACCAACTTTTTAAATGCTTAGAGCGGGCCATTTTAATTATATGTTAGAAAGAAAAATCCTAAAAAAGTAGGATTTTAATTGCATTGGTAACTAAAGATATTAAGATACTTAATATTTTTAGAGATGGTTATTAATCGAATTAAATGTATTAAAATGTAATTAATTATTACTAATTTTCTGAATATTTCCATATGAATTTTAAAAAAACCACTGCTATTCATATAATGCTAATAATATTTATAGAATGAATTGAATAAATCTTCATTGTCATTTCATGAGGGTTCTTAATTTTAATTTTGTTAAGAGTTGACTTAAAGGTAAAAAAATGTCATTATCGCTTCATTAATAAAGATATTTTGTTATAAATCTTATTTAAGTTTTGTATTAGAAAGTTAAAGTAATATGGCAATTGCTTCTTTTTTATCAAAAAGTTACTAAAACCAGCAGTAATTGAAGGGTAAATATTTACTATTCTTAACCATATGGGCTTAAGACTTTAATCAAAAGCAAATTCCACTTAAAACAACGTCAACTTTCAACGTAAAATCGAGTCAAAGTTAGGGCCAGATTTTTCTATAGGCTAACTAGGCTTCAGCCTAGGGCCTCCAGATCAAGATGGGTCTACATTCAAATTGTTGACAAAATTAGTATTACACTATTCTAAAAACAGTAAACACTAAAACGTTGAATCGAAAATAGGAGAAATTCTACACATATGACTGATAAAACATAAAAATGTATTGGTTAAGATCAACGCGTTCAGCTCATTGAGTCTGTTCGTTTGTATATACTAGATTGCACCAAAGTATAGTTCATACCTTAACTGATTGCTATGGTAAATATTGACATGCCTTATGCTACTAAGCTCTGGCTTGTTCTTGCATAAATAAAGTGCAGATTGGTATAGATTGGAACAGACCTATTGATATCCCGACGTTCGGCTAAATTCGTATTACTTAGATAATATGAAATACATTAATATGTATTTAAAAAAAAAAAAATTTTTAATTTTTTTAGGATTGCGTACACGATCATTTGATTCTCGCCTTTTGAGTTCAGCAGGTTCAATACTTTAGTGAAATGTTTATAGACTATTGAAAATTAAAAAATTAAAAAGGGGAATTAAAATGGAAGGAAGGAATGGAGAGAATGAATTTAATAAATCAAATTTAAAAATGGGAGGTGAAAGGGCCTCAAAAGTGGAATAGCCTAAGGCCTCTTTACATCTAAATACCCCTGGTAAAGTATTAAGGTCTTTATATTGATTTGAAAATTTATTATATAAAAAAAAAAGGGAGGAAATGAAATACCTGACGTTAATTTCGCTTTATTTACTGAAAAAAGAAAGGCATTTTTTTGGGGGGACCAATTATTAACTTTGTATTTATTTACTTTTTAATTAGTTCGGTTTCAAACAGGTCGCGAGATCGGTAGCATCAATTATTCACCAAAGTAATATTGTATACACTTAAAATTGTTCACAAATAATATTGTTGGGGGTAATATTGTTCACAAATTTAATAAATTTGAAAAGCAAATGAAGGTATGACTTCTTTTTCTCAAAAGGACAGTATCAAAACAAACATAGAATGTTCAGCTGTATCATCGAATGCAAAATTCAGAACTACACTTTGATCTTAGCCGATAGGCAGAGAAGTGATAAAATTCCAGAACTTAACAACGATTTATTAAAGCTTACAAGCAACATTCAAGTTCTTCTTCATAGACTCAACAGCCCCATGGTGGCCAAGGCCATCTACCTACTGTCAGATTTCGAGATAGGAGATGTTTATCTTTTTTACCGGGTAGGGTTGTCAGCCCTACGCTCTACGTTCATGTTAGGCTGGGACCTACGGTTCAATGTGGATTCTGAAGCACTGTAACCATCCATAGCACGCTGCAACTCGAACTCGAAAACTGTGGTACCGAGCGCCAGACTGCTGGTCACTCGGCCATCAAGCCCCCAATATAAAAAAACATATAAATAAAAGAAAATTTTTAAAAAATACAAAATTCATTTTCTTAGTTTTCTCCTTTAAATTAAAAAATGCAAGAATTTGATTTAAGAGAAGATTTCTATTATTAACTTAAAATTAAAGAATATTTCAATGATAATTTTAAAAAATTATTAAAATTTTCACTTTCCATCTTCACTAAACATGTCGATGGCCAATTGTATAGGTAGCGCTCTGGCCTTTGGCACCACAGGCTTCAGGTTCGATTCCTGGCGGTGGCATGGATGTTTGTGAGTGGTTCGGAATCCACGTTAAATTGCAGGCAGGTACCGGTCTAATTAGCCTAATGCGTGTACAAAATGACTGTAGAGCGACAAACTAAAACAAATCACTAGATATGTCAAAGCCATTGATAAGGAGAAATGAATACAGAATCACATCAATATGGAGAAGAAACTTGCGTAAGAAGTATGCATAAAAGTATATATCTGCTAAGTTAACTAGAATTTCCTAAATCGAAATATTTTTCTAAATGAATTAAGCAGTGATTCTAAATGCTATCGAATTCAGATAATATGCGTTAATGGGACTCGATTTAGTCAGATTATTGAAAACTCGAACTAAGTGTACCTCGTTACAAAACGAAACGAATCCTCTCTCCCCCCCATCAAAAAAAAAAGACCAAAAATCTACAACAAAAGCGTAAACACTTTTAAAGTTAAAAAAAATAACGAGCATACAGAATTTTAAATGAATATTTACTTTAAATAGCATCACATTTAATGTTGATGTTAATGTTGAAATGTTGAAACGTCAATAACAGAAAAATTCTCTTTAAAATACAATGATGGGTATCGTCGAATACTGTCATACATTCTGTTTGTAAAAAAATTTTTTTTCTCTTCAATTAATGAATATTCAATTCCATCTTTTCTTTAACATCTGATCTTAATGTTAACATCTGATGCAGCTGGCACAAGTTCTGTTTCACGTCTGTTTTTTTTCCTTGAACATTCTTACTTTCAAGATGCCTACTACTGTGCCCAAAAAGTAAGATCAACTATTTTTTTCAAAAACTCTTCCAAATTTACTTCATCGCCTTCAAAGTAATCACTTCCGGACACAATCCACTTATGCCAACTTTTTTTTTCCAATCCTCAATGCATGCTAAAAAAGTCATCGGCAGGGATGGCCTTTAAACCGCGGGGATTCACGTTGAATCTCTTCAATTGACACAAAACGGTGTCTGCGGAGTGGTCTTATGAGTTGAGGGAATAGCCAGAAGTCATACGGTGTGAATACGGTGATTGTGGAACGATATTGATTTCATTTTTGGCGAAAGAGTCACGAAGAATCAATGCAGTGTGAGCTGGCGCATTCAGTGTTTTCGGTACTGATCGAGATTTGACGCGTTTGAGATCAAAATGGAATGGACCGATCCTTTTGAAATTCCAACATCATCAGCAAGGTCGCTAATTGTAAATCGACGGTTTGCAAGCGCCAAATCTTTAATTTTTGGACGTGACTGTTTGGACGTGACTTTGAACTGTTTATACCACTTCTAAACGTCTCGTTCTGATATAGGAGTGCTCACCGAATGCTTTCTGCAACTTTCTATACGTTTCCACAAACAAAATTGAATGTAAGTTCTTTGCTCAATTAATTCAGACATTTCAAAAATCTCCGAAATCAGTTTTAGCGTCTCACAAAGCCAAGCGTAAAATTAAACATTAATGAATATTTTGACGTCAAATTTCACGCAGATGTCAAGGGCAGTGCCAACAACCTAAAAAAAAAAGAAAAATGTGAAATTCCGTAAGACTCTGGAATTTAAAATTGAAAATTGATTTTTACTTTTGGACACAGTAGTACTCGCATGTCTATATACATATGTACATAAAAACAATCATAAGTGTATACATACACACATTACATACAAATACACATGCAAACGCATATTTTTGCATACATACATATAAACGTACATAATGGCATAAACTACATACACGCACTTGTAGTTAAAAATCTATAAACTGTCTGCAAAGTTTTATAATCTGACTCGGGCACAGTAATAAAGTTGGCAGCTAGTGGGCAGGAGGACTCCGGTTTAAATGCCCTGGCAGGTCCATTGCAATCACTATGTTCAAAAATAAGGAAAGTGGATGAAGATTTTGACAACTTTTTTCATCGATTGGCAGCATAGTGAGTGCTGTCTGAATTTTCCCTCGTTTGATATGACAATGCTGCATAGTCATATCTGAAAATGTCAAAAAACAATGTCTTCCCATCATAATCGGGCTATTGGTTGTTGTTAAAAATATAACACGAGACCTACCTATGCATTAAAGCCAAAGTGATGCCAATGTATTCTGCCATTTATAATCGAAATATTGGATAGTGATCTGTAATCGTCCAAATCTCACCTTCTTCATTGGCGCAACTGTCTCATGGTGAGCCAAGGCCGTCTGCCTATTGGCAGGTTTCTAGACAGAAGATGGTTTCTTTATAAGGGGTAGAATATTCAGCCCTAAGCCCAAAGCTCCACAGTCATATTAGACAGGGACATACTGTTTAAATTGGATTCAGAAGCACTACAAACATCGATGGCATTCTCTGTAAAAAAGCCGGGACTCGACCCCGAAAACCAGTGGCATAGTTAGTCATTGGCCGTCGGGTCCGTGTCCAAATCTGTGTATCATGTAATTAGTGCGGACACAGAAGTGTTATATCATTAGCATCATCCTTATCAAAACCGGTGGTGAGTATTTTTTATGTGATATAAACGACTCCTGAGAAGTTTTTAGGGATATTTTTTTTTTTACACGGAATAAAGTCAACTGAATAAACGTTTTCAACGAAGTAGATACGAAATCAGTAGATTTTTTTATTTCAATTTCAAAGCAGGAATTTATATTGAAAGAAAAAAAAACCCCGAATTTCTGAGTTTGGTATAATGTTTTTAATGTATATAAGGAAAAAAAAAACCAAATTTCTACCATTTGAAATAATGATATAATGTATTTAATATGTATAAGGAAAAATTTAACCGAATTTCTGCTATTTAAAATGTTATAATGTTTTTAATAAATATACAGGGAAAGAAAACGAGTTTCTGCTATTTGAAATAATGGTATAATATTTCTAATACGTATAAGTTGAAAAAAAAAAAAATTTCTACCTTTTGAAATAATGGTATAATATTTCTAATACGTATAAGGAAAAAAAACCGAATTTCTGCCATTTGAAATAATGGTAAAATGTTTTTAATAAGTAAGAAAAAAAAACTGAATTTCTGCCATTTGAAATAATGATATAAATTTTATAATATGTAATAATAATATCTTTAAAATTAAAATAAAAGTTGATTTAGAAACAAGTTTTGGCCTTAGAAATATATGCTTTTGCTTTAATTTTTTAAAGAACATATTATTGAAATAAATTGTAAATAAAAATTTTTAAAGAATCAAAAATAATGATTTCTGTTAATGTATTTAGGCATTATAACAACATGCAAATCCGTTTAAAGATTACCATTAAAATTGCTCTTACAACTTCATAAATAAATATGAGCTATTATCGATTGAGTTTTTTCACATAATAATATATTCAAAACTTTTAGATTGATTGATATAAATAATTACGAAATTAGCAAAAAAATGTATTGCAGAAGATTACCAATGATAGCTTAGAAACATTTTGAAATTATATTCGTAAATAATACTTTCTCTTTATGAAAATCCATCTTTTTTTTTCATTTTTTTTTTAAAATGTATTAACATAATTTCCGCAAAAATAAGATGTAAAAAATGTTGCCAATAATTTTTAATTTACTTGCAATAATAAATTAATCTTTTATTCCATTCGAAATTAAAAAAAAGAAGAGGAGCTTTCGTGACAATAACTTTAAAAATGATGGAATTACAATGTTTCCGTTAAAAAAAAGCATTTTCGGAATCAATAATATTTACAAGATTCGAGTGAAGCTGCAATTTTTTTGGAGTAGGGTTGTCAGTCCTACGTCCAACGCTTTACAGTCATATTAGATTGGGATCTATGGTTTAAATTGGTTTCCGAAGCACTACAAACATCCATGACATCCCTGTAAAAAAATTAAGCCGAGACTCGACCCGAAACCAGTGGCACAGAGCGCCCAGACACTCGGCCATCAGCCCCAACCAAATATCTGTATCATTTAATTAGTGCAGGCACAAGGTGTTATTCATTAGTATCGTCCATATCAGAACATGTGGTAAGTGCTTTTCTATATTTTCTTTACGTGATATATACGAACACCCGAAAAGATTTAAGGAATAAATTTTTTCACAGGAAAAAAAGTTAAGAAATGTTCATTTAACGAAGTAGTTCAGAAATCAGTAGATTTTTATCTCAATTTTAACCATGAATTTATACTGAAGAAAAAAAAACCCGAATTTCTGCGATTTGAAATAATGATATAATGTTTTTAATATGTATGAAGGAAAAAAACCGAATTTCTGCCATTTGAAATAATGGTGTAATATTTTTAATCTGTATAAGAAAAAAAAAAACCGAATTTCTGCTATTTGAAATAATGGTATAATGTTTTTAATATAAGAAAAAAAAATCGAACTTCTGAGATTGAAATAATGATATTTGGAAAAAAAAAAAAAAAAAAATAATGGTATAATATAAAGTTTTTAATACCTATATTGGAAAAAAACAAATTTTGCTATTTGAAATAATGGTATAATGTTTTTAAATATGTATAAAAAAAAAAAAAAAACGAATTTCTGTGATTTGAAATAATGATATAATGTTTTTAATATGTAACATTAATATCTTTAAAATTAAAAAAAAAATTGATTTAGAAACAAGTTTTGGCTTTAGAAATATATGCTTTTGTTTTAATTTTTAAAAGAAAATATTATTAAAATAAATTGTAAATAAAATTTTTTAAAGAATCAAAAATAATGATTTCTGTTAATGTATTTAACTTTAAGCAACATGTAGATCCTTTTAAAGATTTCCATTAAAATTGCTTTTATAATTTCATAAATAAATATGAGTTATTATCGATTGAGTTTTTTTTTTTTACATAATAATATATTAAAGGTTTTAGATTCATTGATATGAATAATTATGAAATTAGCAAAAATTGTATTGAGGAAGAATTACCAATGCCAGCTTAGAAACCATTTTTTAAATATTCGTAAATAAAAATTTTCTTCACGAATTTTTTTTTTTTTATTGAAAATGTATTAACATAATTTCTGAAAAAAAGACGTGAAAAAAATATTGCCAATAATTTTCATTTACTTACTATAATAAATTAATCTTTTGTTCCATTCGAAAGTAAAAAAAAGAAGAGGAGCTTTCGTGACAATAACTTTAGAAATGATGGAATTAAATTGTTTCCGTTAAAAAAGAAGCATTTTCCGGATCAATAATATTTACAAGATTCGAGTGCAGTTGCAGTTTTTTTCTGGTGCAAAAGCGAAGTGCAAGAGACAAGTTTAGAAAGAGCAG
Source organism: Caerostris extrusa (assembly GCA_021605095.1). Classification (NCBI taxonomy): domain Eukaryota; kingdom Metazoa; phylum Arthropoda; class Arachnida; order Araneae; family Araneidae; genus Caerostris; species Caerostris extrusa. The sequence continues at coordinate 224,794 of BPLR01011818.1, read as the reverse complement.
AGGAGAAAAAAAAAAAATCGTTTGAACGCCATATTGTGACGTGCGAAAACTAATTCTCTTGTCGAATATGCGATTCTCAGACGATACCGGAGCGCTCGGTCTGACAGGAAGTTCAAAAACAACTCATCTCGACGAGCGTGATGTTTCAAATGATAGAACAATTTCTTTACAGTGCTAGAAGTTTTATTGAATGTACACGAATGAAAGAAATGGAGAATTCTGTTTGAAGTTTTTAATATTTGAAACTTTTTATTTTTTTAATTGGATTATATTACTTTTGTCAACTTTTCCAATGGATGCACATTAAAAATCGAATAATTCGAAAAAGTAAGTAATTTTCCTTTTTTAATGTAATAATTAGTTAATTTTAAGTTTAATTTAATTTGTTATTTTTTGTTTTCAGGGAAAATGTTTTCCTTTATAATTTAATTAAATGTTTTAAGTTATTGTTTTTTAATGCAATTTTTGTTTTTCTAATGCTATTTTTAATTCTAATTGTTTTCTTTTTTTATATCGGCCCGCTTACAATAGCTCTCATACGTAAAGAACGCTTTGGAATATTTTAGTAATAGCTAATATCGAATATATATATATTTTTTTGATAAACATTTTTCATTAATATATTTATGCAATTCTGAAATTAAATTGTGCAAATTATATATTAAGACGTATCAAAAATTAGCATTTGAAAAGTAACCGTAAAAAGAGATTAAAAGATTCAATAGACATTTTTGAAAATTAATTAAAAAATTCCAAATTATGACTATATTTTTGCAAGTTAGTATATACAGGATAAAATCACAACAGCTTTTAAATATTTTGATTTTGAATTTACTAGACATTTTGTAATTCCTGTATTAATATTGCTCTCTTCTTCTCACATCACTTTAGTCTATTGAGGCCGATAGATACCATGATGAGGCAAATAATAGATTACCACAAGTTCTACATTAAATTTTAATTAGCTTCTTTTTACATAGGTCCGGTTATAATAGCTTTCATACGTAAAGAATGCTTTGGGATTTTTTTAGTAATGGCAAATATCGAATTTTTTTGTGATAACTTCTAAATATCTTCATACAATTCTAAACAAAACTGCACAAATTGAGCAATATATTAAAACGCATTAGTTTTTTTAAAATGAACATTCGAAAAGTAACTGACAAAAAGAGCTTAAAAAGTCAATAGACATTTTTAAAAATTAATTAAAAAATTAGAAAATGTAAACTTATTTTTATAAGTTAGTACTATGCACGATAAAGTCACAACAGCTTTTAAATATTTTGACTTTAAATTTACTAGATATTTTGTAATTCCTGTATTAATATTCGTCACTTCTTCTTGCATTATTTTTTTTTTTGCGTTTATGTTCCATTTTAAATCTCATTTTCTTATTCAAATTCCTAATTCTCTCTAAATATATTCTATAAGATTGAATCCGAATATTGAGGTTATGCTTGGATTATTATAGAACGTATATCAAGATACCAAAAGGGAATGTTGAGAAGGATTTGTTTAGGATCACTATTTTAAAACTTTTTTTCAATACTAAAATTTTGCTTGATTACTGTAAGTTACATTTTAAAGTGAGACATTATACCATAAATAAATTATAAATTTTCTACCCCTGATGATGGCATACACCCCTATACAATATATACCCCGATACCCATTTTCATGTTTGTTCCAATCAAACTCTTTAGGTTAAGGTCTTCCATTTTTTTTTCATCGTTCCAATATACGATCATCAGGGCTGAAAATGTTGATCTTTCTTTCATCTATGAATAAAGCATCATTTCATTACCATACTGGTTTATTTTTTTTCATAGATCTCTCTTGTTCTTTGCATTCACATGAAAGTTTTCTATGTAATCCAGGTGAAAGGATCACTCATATGACAGTTCGAGGGAAATTTGGGTAGAAAATTATTTTATTAAAGGATACAGAAAGTGCTAATTTTCAAATTTTTTTTCTTGGAATAAACCGGTGTTCAAAGCAAGTAATCTTCAATATACGTCCATTTCTTTTCTCGTTTTCAAATCAGTGACATTTCTTAAAAATGTACTTGATCTATTACTATAAAAATGTACTATGATGAAAAAAATAATAAGCTTTCGAACATTAGTTGTTGTTCCTGTACGAGAGCCTGCCATGTTTTTTAAAAAACCCACTATTTTTTTGCAAAAATTTTATTTTTATTCATATTTTTAAATTTTTTAATTTATTAAAATATTGCAAACAATATTTTTGCAAAATAATAATAATATTTTACAAAAAAATTGTCCTCAAAAAAATATTTAACGCTATTATAAAAAAAAATGACAATCAATATTTATATTTTTAAATTATTTGAAAACCGCTTGGTGTCCCTCAACTTTTGTGACATGCCTTTTTTTGTCTATATTTAATTTTTGCAAAAAACATTAAACAAAAAAATCATATGTATAATTTTAATTAGAATAAAATAAGACCAACCTGTCTAAGTGATATAAATGAACTTTAAATAATTTTAAACAAAAATTTGATCTTTATCAAACGCAAATTTTTTAAATGGAATGTTTTCCTTTGTTCATTTATCAAACGCATCAAATATTTTTATTTGAGTCACTGTAAGTGTATCGACGAGTGATGTGGAATATTGCCTTCCCGAAGGACTTTTTAGGGTTATTTGGCCGTATTTGTTTGTCGCAGGGAAGAAAAAGCTGAAAATTTTTACCAGATAGCGAGTTTTAATTGTATGTAGGATAATTCTTTTTCGTCGTACTTTTTCACTTCTAAAATTTGTAACTTTCACACTTATATCTATATGAATTAATTTTTCTTTTATTGTTTTTGTATTGGAATCAATTATTTTTTAAGGAAATGAAACGTGTATTAAAGTTCTTTTTGTTTACAATTTTGATGCATCCAAAAAAAAAAATAATACTTTTACAAAAAAAAAACACAAAATTTAAAAAAAACTTTTTAAAAAAATTTCTTACACATTTCAGAACACAGATTTATGCGATAATTATTTTTGTACAGAAAATTAAATTCATTCTCTTTTTTTTTTAGTTCAAATGAAAATCTTTTGAATTCAATTACAATTTTTTTTTTTCTTGTCATGCAATAGGCAAACAAACAATAGATCGCTTAAAAATATTTATACAAATTTTTTATCCTAAATAATTTTTCGAATGGATGTTTTTATTTAGACAAATTTATTAGTTTGGTTTTAAAATTATACAAATTAGTAATTTTTAAGAAGTAAAAAATCGATAATCACACACACACACAAAAACTTTAATTTGATGGAAATACTATTTTCATAAATATGTATTCATATATATAATCCTTTAAGACCTGATTTTTTTTACATTTAAATTTTACTTTTTTAAAATTTTTAGTAGACATTGACTCCAATGATACTAAAAATAATTATTATAAAGTCTATGCCCCCCGAGCGGGGAAGGACAACATCACGATAGTGCAGGTTAGGCTGTATCATGAGAAAAATTTCAAAATGCCTCACCCGCACCATCATATGTTCTCGGGCTTAAAGGGGGTAATACCGTTATATTGCCATTAAAAAATTAACGAAATGAAATGAGATAAAAGGAATTAATTTTATTCATTTAAAGCATTCTATTATACGAAAATAACTAAACTTTTACAAAAAAGAAAAACGCGCATATACTTTAAACCATGATTAAGTAAATAATAACTGATAGCAATAAACGTGTTTTTTCTCCGCTTGTAGCCATAACGACACAATGAAAGTTAATTTGTTTTGTTTTTAAAAGTTTTGATCACAGCAATAGTTGGATCAATAAAAGGATACAAATGACTTTTTTTTTTCGTCATATTTTATTCGAGAATAATTGGAAACAAATTTGAAATGAAGACGAAAATTTGAGATATTAATCTAAAATTCTTACCGACTGTTTTTTAACAATCAAAATAGTATAGTAAATGTAATGTGAAATTTTTGTCTTTTTAATGTGAAAACAAAATGAAATTACTTTTCAAAATTGTTTGCAATCTTCAAAATTTAAATCAGTTTTCAATTGCAATCTTCAAAATTTCAATCAGTTTTTTTTCTTCAAAATTAGTACATTTTTTGGAAAAGCTTCATTTTTCGAAAGCTTCAAATAATATTAAGAGTTAATTTTTAATATCATATCGTCAACATATTTCCTGTTTCTATAGTTTATAAAAATCCGTTAATGAATTTTTTTTCATTGTTTATTCGAAAACTAATGAGCAAATTTTAAGATGGACAATATATATTATTTTTTATCTTTATTATACTTCATTATATTATTATATTATATATTATGAGATAGTCACTATTTTTACTCTATAAATGCCATTTTTTCCATAGTAACGATTTATTCTATATTAATGTAATATAACATTTCGGTCTATACTAGAACTATATCGAGCTATAACGGCTCCAAGAAGAGTTTAAATTTGATTCATAACTGCAGTTCACTGCAAGGACGAGTCTTTTCTCGAATCTACGATGAATCTAAACACGTTGTCTGCGGCAGACCTTAATTATCACACGGAGCGATTGATACACAAAAACCACAAGTCACTCACATTGTAACAGGCGGAATCTAAAAGTCTATTCAGAAACTTTCAAACGAACAACACTTCTTGTCGACACGTCGCAGAACTTTCTCTTTTTTTCTTCAAAAATCTCCTTTAAGAAAATCCATCAAGATGAGGGTCAGCTTCCTTCACTTCTGACTGAACACTGTTTCAACTAATGGTCTATCACCAATCACGATGCAACAACTCATGGTGTAATCTATATTCCATCTGTAATTGTTTCGACCTTTGATGGTTGCACAGACAATCGCTAATTTCACGAGTCTCATTATCCATGACACTGAATATCTACTATCAAATTTGAGTGATAAGTTCTCATTAGTACAAAATACTAATTGCATGTAAAATAACTACCCACAACACTGCTTGTCTGCTGTCAAATTTGAGTGATGGGTTATTATTATGTGTACTTGTCAAATATACATTCCTCTCTCCTGAAATATATATATATATATATCTCTATATATATATCCTATAAAAAATGTATGTATAATATATATTATTCCCTTGAAAAAATGCTATATATATATATATATATATATATATATATATATATATATATATATATGTATATATATATATATTAAATCACAAAATATGTAATTTTGGGCTAATTGTAGATGATAATAATCGACATTTTGTCAAAAAAGTATAGTTATTTTACTGACGCAAATGTCACGCAAATGATTTATGTTACATGTCCTAGATTTACATGTTATGCATAATAGATCCTTATACTTATGCCTTGGCAATTTTGAATTTTAATTTTTAGTTGCACTTATACTAGTTTTTTTTTACACTCATTTCTTAATGAAATGAATCAGTGCAAAAATAATACCATTCAAGAAATATTAGTACACTCCCAAAATTAAGTTTTAATTTTTTAACTTTTTTTTTCTAATTTTCCCTTCATTTATTTTTCTATTAAAATATTAAGTTATTGATAATGTTCTATTAAATTTTTAATGGAAAAATAATACCACGGTTTTTATTTTAATTAATAGTGTTACACATACTTTTTTTTAACTAAATATATTTCTATAATGCCTGTGTTATTACCCCAAGATGTTTGAAACACATATTTAGTTACTAGACATTTATTAAAATTTTTTTCTTGCTAAAATGAAATTTAAGAGTTTGTAAAAAGAGTGCAACTTGTTAAACACTTTGTAAATCATTTTCTTATCATTTAGATAAAATTGTGTTGACAGAATGCTTTTTTTTTTAATGTCCTAACTATTATAATTTGATTATTTGAATTTTTTTGTCAAATAAGTTGTTTTATGTTAATTTATTAACTAATGTAATTATTAGAAGATGGAGCGTAGCATAGATTGCTTCACAAGGCACTCTCCACTCTATAATCTAAAGAGGGAAAAAACGTTTTTTTTTTTTTTTTTATATTCTCCCATGCTTGACAAAAAATTCATTGAACTTACAATTTCTATATTTATTTTTTAATTCGAATATTCTTTTTAAATAAATAATTTTTTTCTATACATGCAAGAGCAAACAGGGTAATGCTTTTAAAATGATGGACTGTTTATACTTTAATGAGCATTAAGGCGGATATTACAGTGTTCACTGTAAAACTCACACTCACATCTTGCCTGTTCTGTCGGACTACCTCTGGTAGGAGTTGTAATTCGGAAATCCAAGATATAGATATGGATCTCAAGATCCATAGCTCTTTCCCTCCATCCATGAGTAGACTCCAGATCCATAAATTCCAGCTCCATTAAAGTTAGCTTTAAATTTTCTTTAGGTGCGCAGATTTATCGTGTTTATTTCCAGGCACCGAACGCGGGAATTTTCGGTTCTGCGTAACTTGTGTTTTTAAAGTAACTGAGATCTTTCTCATGAGCAATTAGCAGATATGGTAAAGTAATGAACCCACTTCAGAACGTTATACTGTTTGCCTAGTATTTTGACTTAAGATAATTTGACACTAGATAGAATGTTAGATATACAGTAGATTCTACATTACACATGATACTTTACGAGGGCTTATACACTTCAATTTATTATCATAATTTGGAACAAATATAATCATATGCAACCTGGATTTCTAATGCATTAAAAATCTTTCAATTTCCTATAAATCTATATAAGGACATACATTACATACAAAATTGCCATTTCCATTTGCGGCATAACTACCGGAGGTTTCATTTCGACTTCAGTTTGATCTAATACTTTCTTCTCCAGGATTTCAGACTGAGCTTTCTCACTTTTGTAGATTTTGGAAGGGGTTCGCTGTCACAGGTCCCGGTGGTGCCATGATGCTTGTAGTGGCTTGGAATCCACTTTAAATCATAGGTCGTGGTCTAATGTTACTGTTGGGGACAAGGGCTGACAATCCTACCCTGTAAAAAAGAAAGCATCACCTGTCTCGAAATTGGCCCACTATGACCATGAGGCTGTTGTGCCAATTATGATGAGATTTGTACAACCTAAAATCTGTAATTTAAGGATCTTCATTTAGCGAACAAATTGTTCAATTTCTGTGACGAACTAAGGCTTTAGTTTGTGTATATATACTTCATTTTTCAAATGTTAAAAAAAATTTTTTTCTTTCAAATTTTACATTTTTGTAAAACATTTTACAGAAACAATTACATTAACGAAATATGTGAAACGGGCAAATACGTTTGTGATTTACTCACTATAATTAAAATACCGTTTGAAAATATAATTGATCAGACATGAAGTTTGTAAAAAATAAATAAATAAAATAAGCACGATATCTTGAGGTAGTTAGTATTGATTCTTTTCATAATGTTGTCGTAATAATATTTGGATTTTCTGTTCTTAAGTTGGAAATTTTTTTGGAGTCGGAAGTTGGAAGGACACTAAATGACTTTGTCGGAAAATTTCTACTTATTATTTGAGGAAAAGGCTAAAAGGTATAAATTATGAGTCCAAATAACCACATTTCGGTTTCATAGGTTGCTCTGACCGATACTTTTCATAAGAAATGCAAAATAAAAATAAAAAATGAAATTCTTCTATAAAAACTGTATTTTTATGTAAAAATGATTTTTTCCTATTATTATTTATTTAAAATTAACTATTCTTAATCTGGAAAAAATAAACATGGTTGCTACCTTAACCATGTGTAGCTCCATTTAGATTTATAAACTTTAAAACACAAAATTTTTGATGTACCAGTTCTTTTTTTTTTTTTTCATATTTTTCTATCTTCGAAATTCAGATCAATATTATTTTTTATAAATAATAACAAATAAAAATAATTTGTTCTTGTTTCATGATACTTCCTACCTTACGTAATCAAAAATGATTAAAAAGTTCTGAATTATTTTGAATTAAATAATATAACTAAAACTAACTATAGTAAAAATCAATGTATTATAGCCAGATTGAGAAATTTTCTGTTAGAATTCATCCAAATTTTGATTTTCAATCTTCATATATCCCGAACAAGGGTTTGGTTTGGTTTGCCGCTCTACGGTCATTTTGTCACACTTTAGTTTAGATTGGAATCTACATTTTAACGTGGATTCCAAACCACTCACAAACATCCATGCCACCGCCAGGGAGTCAAACTTGAAGCCTGTGGTACCAAAAGCCAGAGCGCTAGCTAATTGGCCCAACCAAGGGAGAAGGGTGTTCATGCTAACCAAAGCCTTCCACGTTTATGCCAAGAATGGGCATGCAAAATTTATAGCTCACTAATTCTCTTCTTTGGGGTTATTAAGGTGAAAAGAAGGATAAAAACTATACGAATGCCAGCTTTCGTTGAGCTGGTTCGAAACTGTGCAGGTGAAACGTGGGATGGGTGCAATGTAGCAGGCTTCCTCATGCTATATATCTACCGTTTTAGTGCCAAATGATCTCGGGTCAAAATACTTGGCATAGGAAAACACCATAATTCTACTAGTTACTCATAAAGGTAAAAGTATTTTTTTTTAAATCTATAAATCTCATTCAGGCGTCATTTTTATTTATTTACTTTTTTTTACGCATATAGTACAAATTTCAAATGTTTATCGAGGTTTTATTTATGTTGAAAAGCCATTAATGATCCGCCTACCTACAGAGAAAAGGCAGTGAAAAATTGCCTTGGAACGGTTTTTAACTGATGTTGCTTTGGGATAAGATAATGTCAACAAGTATTTTTAAATTTTTTTCCAACTAAAATAGTGTTTCTCTACCTCAAAACTTTCTTTTTACAAACATTCTTTCTTTTTCTTAAATTAGATGAAATGTGCAGAATTTTTGAACTTGTACAGTGTTAGAACTTATTGGCAGTGATTATGTCTCATGTTGGAAGAATTTTTTTGAGCTTTTACGTTTTTGAATTTCAGTTGTTTGTTTCATGAATTTCAGTTGTTTGTTTCATGAATTTTTATTGTTTCTTTCAGATTTTTGTTTTTCCATATTTTGCTAATTTTTGTAATACTGCACACAAATATCAATTAAAAATACTTCTATAAAAGGAAGTTTATTGAGATTTCTTTCATTTTTCTAATCTGAATTTATAAGAAAAGGTCATTTGAAGTATTATTTGATTATTCTGTTATAAGTTCTTTCAAAATTTGTGAGCGCCAACAAAGTTGTTCACATGGAGGTATTAGACACATAATGTATAAGAAAATTTTTGAACTTTATTTTTTACAATTGTTTTATAAGTTTGTTGAATACTTTTTCTAATGCTTGAATTTTTAAAAATCTTTGAATTAAATTCTTGGGCAGTAAATTATCTCTTATTTCTCTTCTGGTCGCAATAATTAATTACATGTCTTCTTCTTCTTCATTGGCTGCAACAACCTCGTGCTGAGCCAAGCCGTTTGCCTTCTGACAGATTTCGAGATAGGAGATGTTTTTTTTATTGTGTAATGTTTTCAACACCTAAACCCAACACTCTACAGTCATATTAGACCAGCACCTACTGTCTAAAGTGGATTCCGAAGCACTACAAACATTTATACCACCTCCGGGTCTCGAACCCGAAACCTGTGGCGCCGAGTACCAGAATGGCATTTATTCATTGGAGAAAAATAAATTATGCTTGATCTTTTATTTTGCTTTCCCTGACCTCTTATAAACAATAGATTTAATTAGGAATAAGTAGAAACACAAAAAAAAAGTTTTTTTCATTTTAAAACTCACTGACTCCTAAATTAACGGTCTTCAAACTTTGTGAATCAATAAAACTTTTTTTGTGTATTAAAATATTTTTGTGGAATATTTTCTGGACAAAAATGAATTAATAAATATCGCTGATAAGTAATGGATTGGGTTTAACTATAAACTGGATAACTGATCGGATATAGGAGGGATAACCCTGTTAAAAACCTCTGTTTATGCCAGGGATGGTCAATATGAATCCGTTGACCGGAAAATCATTCCATTTGTGTCGAACATAAAGAAGTGATCTCGTCCCCCTCCTAAGGGGTGGTCATTTCAAATTACAGTGACGAATGATTTGGATATGACACTTGATAAAGCATAATTGTTTGGATACGATACGATTACATTCTATCTCCTCTAGTAATCCACAAAATCCTGATATAGAATCCTTCATTCCCCTGTTTTCCTCTCATATCAAGACTTCTATGTGGCATTTTCAACAGAATAACATTCAGCCACACATATCCACAAACACACACACACACACAAAAATCAAAGGACTGCCTATTCAATATACTATCCAATCTATTCGAGTGCTTCCGATTGGCTGGCTGGCTATTCAACGGCTATCAAATTCAGCTGGTTATTCCGACTGGATATTCAATATGCCTACTCTCTTGGGTCACCATACCACCAAATTTGTCATCTGTCGAAAATTTGTGTGATTACCTGGGTTTACAAGTTGGTCAACGTAGGAGTTTGGTCGAACTTGGGAACGTGTTCAACGTAGAACATAAGAAACCTGTATACCTCAATGCCCAACTGGTACTGCATTCAAGGTAGAAATGCTCGAGATAAAAAAGACATATTAAAGTATTTCTTTGAGAATCATTCTTTTTTTTTTTTCTGCACTAAAGATCCTTTTTACTTCCATTTTGTAATTACTTATATCAGCGTTACAAAAGCATGCAACATTTCAATCTATTCGGACACTCTGTTATTAATATTTATGGTAATAAGAGAAATCCCTCTGTGACTAAGTCAAAAACGAGATCTTTAATATTTGTGGTTTTTAAATTGGGAATGCGCATACCAATCAAATAGAAGTTATTAATAATTTGAAAAAAAATTGTTATAATCAAATCTAATATTCATCAGTACTCAGTACCAGTTTTTTTTATATTATGTTTTTAAATTTTCTATCTGATTTAGTTATCCACTGTTATTACTATCCATTGTTTATACCACCTTTATTTTCTGTAGCAGATACTTCACACCTCTTCTCCCTATTTTTCACGCCACGCGTGCCTCACAGTCTGGGAACCGCCATTATAAGATAAAAGAACTGTGTTTGTATTTTTTTTGAAGTAATATTTTTTAACTTCAACTGCCACTGTGCGAGTCATCCCCATCCAGGTGTGGTATCAGCCAAGGTGGCCCTGAGCCAACAACCTTGAAAAGCCATCGCGCTGCTGGTGGTGGCAATGATGCAAGGAAAAAAATATCTCTTGCCTGCAAAGGCGATAAATAAACATTTGTTGCTTTCCCTTTAAAAAGGAACGACCGAATTATTTTAAGTAACGTCGTTGGTCTTCTTTCTGTTTTCCTGCGAAATTAAATTCAAAATATTGCACTTAGTGTAAACATTTGCAGTCGGGAAAGTTCGGCAGAAATAGTCGGCGTGTGCCAAACCCGGCGAGACCACGCGTAGGTGCACCAATTTTATGGCACATCCCTCAAATGGAGTAGAGAGCATGATTCGCAGAAAGCACAGGCAGCTTTCATGAATTGTTAATGTTTTTCTTTTTCAATTTATATGTTTGTCTCAACTTGGTGCCATAAACAATCGTCATATTGATGAGCTGCAAAATAGGACTGTAAGTATTGTATACATTTCTGCTTATCAAAGATACTACTAGTCACTTAATTCACAAAATGTGGTAAATGATTCTCTTTTTTTTTTTTGTTATTTCAATCGGTAGAGAAAATGCTATAAATTTAAAAGCGAAATTTTCGTTTTCCTGAAGAAAAAAAAAAAAAAAAAACATTAACGAGTATATTACTGATTTTTGACTTTGGTTTTGGTTTGGCACTCTACGATCATTTTTTATGCACACTCTGGGCAAATTAGACCGGCACCAACAGTTTAACGTGGATTCCGAACCACTAACACACATCTATGCCATCACCAGGTTCGAACCTGAAGCCTGTCGTACCAAAAGGCTAGAGCGGCTTGGTCATCAGGCAGCGAGTATATTACCGAAGATTAATAAAAAGTTAGTAATAAAATATTCAGCTAGCATTTAGGAGGACACCCATTCGAATTTGTTCATGACGTGCATTGCAGTCACTACTTTCATAAACTAGGAAACTCGATGGTGATTGAGACAGAGTATCAAGAGTCTCGCATCCGTGTTTTTCGGTAAGATCTTCAAATACAGGGAAGACCAAACGTCCTGACAGAAAACAATGCCCTCTTCTCATCATTGGCAGTCTATGAACAGTTTGGTACACATGTAAGTGGAACATGAAATATATTGGTATTAAAAAAGATAATTTAGCAATAAGATTATTTATGCTAATTTTACAATTAATTTTATGTAAAATCTATAGTTTATATATATACATAAATAGAATAATTTTGATTATAAAAAAAATAACTGAAAATAAAAATTTGAGGTTCCTTAAATATGCGTTAAAAATTTTGTTTTTACAGCCAAAGAATCTCCTTGAAAAAAGAAATATGAGTTTCATCTATACTTAGACATATTGAATAATTTTTAACAAGAATATTTCTCCATTCTCTGTAAACAAAATTAGGAAAAATATTGATACATCTTTAATGATATGTACATATATTGCAAACAATTTATTATTGTGTAAGTCAAGTTTTTTAATGAAAATATCTGTGCTGGTATCTTTTATATAAGTTTTGTTCCTGCTTTTTTGTAAAAATGAGATTTTTTTAATTTAAAAAGTACTGTAAGTTGCAAAATATGTTTGTTGCTAAAATTGCAAAATATGTCATACTTCGCAAAATATGTTACACTTTGGTCATTGCAAAACGTGTTATATTTCGTTAACTTTTCGTTTAAACCAGATGCATACAAAGCATGTCCCTCGGTTGTTTAAGTAGCGACATCATCATTATATTTCAATTTTATTTCAAGAAGTCATGATTGGTAATTTATTTAGAGATTTTCAGGTTTTGACAAAAAATTAAAATGTAGAATATGATTCAGTCGTCTTTATATTAATGAAAACTTACATAAAATAGCAGTAAACACTATATAAAAAAAGTGAAAGCATTTTTAAAAAAAGCATTCAAAAATATATTCCATTTCAAAAACTGCACTTTTAGTTGTGGTTATGAAATATGCATGACAATTCGAAATCTATTTAAATAAACCTATATCTGAAAAACTAATTTTCTGGAAAGAATATTAAAATGTAGAATAATAAATTTGATTAACGACTTTCCCATTTATCTACTACAAAAAAACGAGGAACATACTAAAACACTCATTAAACTAATGCATTATAACTCATCAAATTCTTTCTTTCTTTTATTCTTTTTTGTTTTTCTTTTTATAAATAAATTGAATTAACAGATTACCTTCACATCAGCGAACAATTTACAGTCCGGCTACGAGTAAATACCAAATGTCTTATCTTCCCATGCATTCCTGGTTTAAACCAATGCACAGTGGCAATAATAAGGATAGTGATTAAGACCTTTACAGTACATTAGCTGATAATTAACCTTTACCGACAACGCCCTTATGCATGCATACCTTGAACTTTACTCAGAAATGCATAAATAGAATGAGTTGGTGTTTGCTAAAAAGACGAAAGAAAAAAAATACGCTGTTTTTGTTGCTATAGTAACCACTTAAATGAGACAGTTCAAATAATATTGCGCCTATTAAAAAATGTTTGATGCAGGCATGTCAGTGGTTTTATGATTTAAGCAACGCACGTGCGAATAGAATTTGAAGAAAATTGTCTGAAAAATGTGTATTTATATGTATTTTATTATTTTCTAGCTAATATGATCAAGCGGAAATTTGTAAATAACATAATATGTTTTACTAGAAAATAAATAAATAAAATTTATTTATTTATTTATTAATAATAATAATAATAATAATAGTAAAAGCAACCTAATGGCCAATTGGCTAGCGCTTTGGCCTTTGGTACGATGGGCTTCAGGTTCGAATCATATCGGTGGCGTGGATGTTTGAGAGTGGTTCGGAATCCACGTGAAGCTATAGGCCCTATCTTAATTAGCCCAAAGTGTGCAAAAAATGACCGTAGAATGACAAATCAAACCAAATAAAAAAAGTTGAATCAATTATATAATATTAATTTTAAATGTCTATCAATTATATAATATTAATTTTATATAACGTTGAAAAAATCTTTATGTTAAAATAACTAAAAAAAGAATATCGGGCATTAAATGCATAATAGTCAATTGATATTTAAATAAAGAATTCGATACATAATGCTGCATTGTTAAAATAAGTGTTTAAGTAGATTCTATTTTTGTACTCAGTGGAATAGTAATGGAAATTTTTTTTTTCATATTTATTCATGAAAATGTTTATTTAAAAATGTATGCTATTTTAATAGGCTTTCACATTTTAATGTGTTGTCTAGTAACAAACATAGTTGCATGATTGGGCATAATTTTAAAATTAAACATATTTTTGGACAAACATTAATCGAATCATTAGGAAAACATTAATCGATTGCAAATGTCAACAGAGTTAGATTATTGTATTTGGGTAAGAAATAAATAAATAAAAGTAACACATATCAATAGTATATAGATAAAGACTCTGCATCACGAGCATAATATATTTATATTTGTGCTGTCGGGGCCTGAATGGCCGAGTGGCTAGCGCTCTGGCTCTCGGTACCGCCGGTTTCGGGTTCGAATCCCGGAGGTGCCCTGGGTGTTTGGTAGTGGTTCGGAATCCACTTTAAACCGTAGGTCCCGGTCCTAATAGGATCCCCCGTTGCGGGGGCATTGTGACTCCGTGGCTTATCTTCAAGTTACACGTGCCCCCTGGGTAATGCAAAGTGAGTGACGTCTGTGCAGCGCTTGCTTTAAGGCCTCCAAGACCAAGCTGTCTAAGTGTTTGCCAGCTGCATTGGAACAAAAAATAAAAAATAATAATTAAATAAAAAAAAAATATTTGTGCTGTTTTTTGTTGAACATTTTTGGACTTCGTATTACACTTTGTATACCTTGAAAAACCCACTTAAGGGGCTCTGAGGGATGGGCGTTTTTTCAGGGAGGACTTTTAAAAGAGATTTCTCCTCATTCATGTATCGTATGGGATTAAACCTATCGTATGTAAACTCACACCAAGCAGTTTTATCAATAATGTTAGCCGTCTTACGCATGTTGTCCCACTCATTACCGAGTCTCCAGGTCTTAGAAAATAGTGACCACAACGAACGCTGCCAATTTATTATATCTTAAGGCTTCCAGCACATTAGTTGCTCATATTACTGCTTCGCCATGAATCGATTGTTCTCCGTATTGAAGAATTTTCTTCTCCTAGTTTTCAATAAACTAGAAAAAAAAAATTGAAATAAAATATTTTTCATTATTTCATGCATTTATATGGTCAAGATCTTCATACTGGTAAAAAGAATAATATTAATTTTTTTATTACAGGTGTTAGAAAAAATAACAATATTAATTAATTATTCTTTTCGTAAAATTTTTTCTATATTGACATGAAACATCCCAATACCTGATTCATGATAACATGTCCTGCTAGTTACAGGTGTCCGTTGTAATCACTGCCTCAAGAAACAAGCAGACACGATGGTGATTTAAATAGCTTGTAAAAGCGTCTCGCATTAGCGATCAGACTACTTAATGAGAATTTTCCCGATTTTCTGCCATACAACAAGCAAGCGGCCTGATGGCCAATTGGCTACTGCTCTGGTCTTTGGCCCCACAGACTTCAAAAAATTCCAATCCCAATGGCAAGGGCATGGATGTTTGTGAGTGTTTCGAAATTCAAGTTAAACTGTAGGTCCCGGTCTAATTAGCCCAAATGTACCCAAAATGGCAGTAAAGCAACAAACCAAACCGTACAACACACAAAGTTAGGCAATTCCTCTTGTATCACCGGTATGAGCAAATAATGATAATAGCAATTTGAAATAAATAGTGTCTTAACAGAAGGATTTAAAAACTAGTTATAAATTCAGTAAAGAATGCAAAGCTTAATTTTAAAATAGCAAATTTAAATGTATGAACAATTAACTAAAAATATAGTTATGCATAAAATGTATATAATATAATGATAAAATGATACAAGAAACAGATGTCTAAACGTAATGAAGTTCAATATTTTAAATTTACATTTTCAATTCACATTGTTACATTTTTTGTTTATTTCTGTTACTTATTTTCGAAATGATTTTGTATGTATTTTAATTTGCAGCGAAGATTTTAAAACCTCTGAAATTGATTTTATAATATTTAATTTCCTTTCTATTTCTGCATTATTATGCAGTTACATAATCGGATAATGCAAATTTTTACAGAATCTCAAATTAAGTACTTTATCCCTGTTGTTTTTCTTTTAAAAGAATTAAAGAAAATTCCGAAGCAATATCCCCCTCTGTCTCTCAGATCAAATTCAGTCTGTTTCAAAATAACTTTTGTTCTGGATGCGCACAGAAAATGAGTTGTATATTTATAGAGCATTATAGTTCTTTCGAATGGCCCATTGCCTCAGTTGGATAGACTGTCGTGCTGGTGTTCGGTGCCACACGTTTCGGGATCGAGTCCCGGGGTTCCATGGATGTTTGTAATGTTCGGAATCCACTTTAAATTGCAGGTTCCGGTCAGTATGACTGTAGAGTGTTTGCCTGACAACCCTACCCCATAAAAAGAAATCCCCTATTGTCTAGTAATTTGCTAGCAGGCAAATTACTAGACAATAGGGGATAATTATTTAATAGTATTTGACAATAACAACCCATCATTCAAATTTGACAGTAGACAATCAGTATTGTTGGTAGTTATATTACATGCAATTAGTGTTTTGTAGTAATGAGAACAACCTGTCACTCATATCTGACAGCAGATATTCGGTATCATGTATAATGAGACTCATAAAAATAGAGAATGTCTGTGCGGCCTACACACATCAAAATAATTACTGATGGAATATGGACAAGACCATGAGTTGTTCTACAAAACGATCTAAAAATGCCTATTCAATGAGAAGTGTGGGAAAGCTATCTTGACGTATAGTCTTAAAATGAGGTTTTTGGTGAAGAAGAGAGAGAGAGAGAGAGAGACTGCAACGAGTCGACCAGAAATGTTGTTTTTCTTTTTTTCTCTGAAGTGAGTTTTTTTCTGTGAGTTTCCACCTATTTTTTTGGAAGGGGAGCTCCTTGTGGTTTCTAACGCCGGGTGATAATTATCTGGATAAAATGAGATTCGACTGGACTCGAGAATTCTGAAACTCACCGACCTTGGGGGTGAACTGTACTTGTGATTTAATCGTGCACTTGTGATCAAATTTTATTTCTAAGTTTTCATTTCTTTGTATATAATAACCCAGAGTTTTTATTTGTATATTTTATAGTGCTTGTAAATAATAATTAGAGTGTTTCCATGAATCTGAAAAATGGCCCTCTTCTTGAAGCCGTTATAGGTCTGATATAGGCCAAGACGTTACAAAAACATTAAAACACATTTTTGAGCTATGTATCTGTATCTGTATATAAAATTTCAAGAAGATTGTAACAGAGTATGGATAAATTAACTGATAATTAAACTTTTTAAAGTACTAAAGCCCTGTTCCAAAGAAATCTCAATTGTTCAGCTCAAAAACAGTTTGACAGTTCTTCTATAAATCTGTAAGAAGTTACAATCTTTCACATCCTCAGGTGAGAGCAATTTATGAAAAATTTCCTGATTATTTGAAGTGGAATAATACCTTACTTCACATTATAAATTCAATTTCTTGGACCTTGGTGGTACCTGGCCTTCTCCTAACAGCTGAGTTTATTTTTAATTGTAATCTTCACAATGTAACACGTGTTGTGTCCTTAGTAAAGATAAAAAAAGTCGAAATTTGCTATTGTGTCTTCCGTGATGTATGTAAACTAATTGCTAAGATGCCATGCCATTAATTGCTGCCCTGGGATTGTCGCCAAAATTCTTCGTTTCCTTGTTTCGCCGATCAATGCCCTTGTGCCAAGCAAAAGAGGCGACAA
This sequence comes from Caerostris extrusa, assembly GCA_021605095.1. Lineage (NCBI taxonomy): Eukaryota > Metazoa > Arthropoda > Arachnida > Araneae > Araneidae > Caerostris > Caerostris extrusa. The sequence goes on along the minus strand of BPLR01011818.1, from coordinate 206,842 downwards.
TGTAAATAAATACTTTTTGTTTTCCTCTCTCTCTCTTTCTGGAAGAAGCTCTGCAATTTGGCAGTGAATTCGCAATGCCAAAAAAAAGTTTGGCGAGATAAAAGGCGATGGTGCATACGAAGGTAATCAAATCTTTCAATTATAGTTCTTGCAACAATGCCAAACTTCGCCTTGCGTCAAAACCTTGCACCTGCAGCTTTGTTGTCACTTGTATGTTGTAAAGGGAAGGTAATTAACCTCGCGGTTTACAAATAATGATCGAGTTCTTAAAATTCAGACCTTTGTAATTTTATCTACAAAAACTTTTTACAGATTGACTTATTTCGTACTTTCAGTATGAGGCAAACCAGTATTGCTACCCAAATATTAAGTTTTTAATGAATACACAATTTTCGGCAAACTTGTTCTCACTGGAGAAAAGTCATGTAACCCTAAGCCACGCTTTGTCACTGGTCGTTCCGAAATTGGCGATAGAATTCTTCATGCAATTGAGCTACGTAGGTAAAAAGGTAGATGGACGCACAAAAATAAACTCGTTATTTGAGTGATAATGACAGTTTGCTTCACACTGAAAGTAACATAATGAACCCGTGTTAATAGGTGATAGTGCACACCAAAACAAATAATTTTCAACATAGATATAACAAGCATGTTTGGAAAAGTCAGCTCTGTAAACGTTAAAGATTCGCTTTTGTTGTGAGTTATCGAGAAAAGAACAGATGGGGAATGAATAACAAAACGGTGCACCCATATCATCTTTAGAACTAAATATGGGAGCACCAGCGATTTTTTTTTTATTAAATTTATTTTGTAAATTAAAAAGCCCTTCTTGTACATTCCCGTTTGTTCTTTTCCATCATATGCACTCTAGCGCTTTTGAAGTGCATTTTTAATCATGCATTCTATGATGAAAATTGCTTATTTTGGTATGTACTAATACATTTTTATAGTTTGTCATCTTTTATGAGGATTTATGAAATTCCTGTTAATTAGATGATCTTAAGTCAGAAAGAAAATTACAAATTTTAGTGATTACGATCTCTGGCAGCCCTAGTCAAATCATTATAGAAAAAGGTTTGATTTGGCTTGGCTGGTTTGTAGCTCATTTTACTGTCATTTTTTTTATACACGAAGTTTAATTAAACCGGGGCCTATTTTTTAAAGTGGGTTTTGTACTACTACTAACATCCATGTCACCACTGGGATTTGAACCCGAAGCCTGTGGTCTGAGCTCTAGCCACTCGTTTATCAGGCCCCCTTATAGAAATAGGATTGCCAATGACTTCGTGGGACTATAATTTGGAACCATCATTACCAAGAAAGAAGTATCATTTGGTGATAAGGTTTTTTCCAGAAAATTCGGAGTCAGAAGTCAGTTTAAAAATACAACCCCTGACTCTTTTATATTTTATTTTATCAAAATACTTGAAATTAATTTTCAAATTAAATGCGAAGGGGCAATTCAAATGTATTTTTCAATAATACGACCAGTTGCTAGATAATTACTGCTTTAGTAACTGTCGAGAGACTTTTTCTCAGCATTGAGGCTTATAATAAGCTATCTTGGATTAATAATAAAATGAATGTTGTTCTTCTATTATTAAGGAAAATATTTAATGTATTATAAATATATAGCGTCTTTGTGCTTAAAATATGCAATTTTCTTTTGCGTGTCCTAAGCTATTCTGCAATGCTTTTCACCAGTTAATTTGATATTGTTATTTATATAAGATTTTATAGGATAAATGTATTCTTTTTGTAAGCAATACAAGAATGTCTTTTAAGTAAGTGCCAATACTACAGCTCTAAAGTTGTAAAAAATACTTTGTTATGCTATAACCGTTCCTATATATTTGTGAGTTCAATAAAATTTGTTAATTTATTTCTTCTAAATTCATTAGTGATGATCATATTACACAAAATTACGGAAAAGAGCCAGAAGTCGGAAGTTAGAAATTGGAAGTCAGTTTAAAAATAAGAATTGGGAGTAAAAAATTGATTGGCAAACACTCCGTTTTCTGACCAGCAGATTTATATTTTCCCAACATAATACAATAACAATATACAAATAACTTTCTGTTTGGTATCTGTTGTCAGATTATGATGCGAGCGTCTACAATTTCGAAATCTAACTCTCGCTATCCCCTAAGCTACATATATTTTATCAAATTATGTATTATTATTTTTCCTTATCCCACTTGGTAAGGACATCTAAATCAAGTCCATGAATCCGTGGTCTCATAGAAGAAGTAAGGAGAGGGGGAGGGGCAGCTTCTGTTGTGATGGAGAACCCGTAGACTGAAGTCTGACTTGGCTCCGTGAGGCTGAAGAAGGAGTGCAGTACCGAACTTCCCCACAATTGCGTATCGTATGGAAGAAAATACGGAAATCTCCCACCAGGTAGTCCGTCTAACGAGGCAAGATGCTGAACTTCCCAAAAGCCATCAGGCTCCTTTATTATTATTATTTTTTTTGGAAACAATGTTTACAACAAAAGCCACTAGCGGTTGTACCTCAGTCCTAATGCTCACCAGCGGCGAGCGTTGCCACTGAGGAGCCACGAGTCGGACTTATCAAATGATAATGGGCTGAAATATTAGAAATATATTATATTCATTATTTTCTAGTGTATTACTGACTGGTAGTTAAAGTTAATAAACTATTTTTGACAAATTTTGTTGATAAAACAATAACAATACATTGTGAAAAATTTGAGTTTTAAAAATTCTATATGAATATTTTTAGTTTCTCCACCAAGAGTTTACTAATTTTATTCAGTTCCTAGAAAGGGAATGCGAACGTGGGATAAAACGGACTCAGTTTCATTAAAAAAAAAAAAAATCGTCTAGGAAGAAACTAAGTCAATTTACTAATGTTGGAAATATTGGCACTTAGCACTAAAAGCGCGCCAAATAGCACTAAAATTCTGCTATTTTTGGCGTTTTTAAGTTCAATTTAGTTTATCGATTAATAAATTAATTTTACATTATCAGAAACAAATACTATAATTTTACTACGAAAGCAAATGTCTTCAAAACGTAAAATTGTTCTTTCGAAAGAAACATAATTGATATTCCTGTTGCATTTTTTGAAAAAAGAAACAAAGTTTACGAACCCTCCTTCCTTTAACCATCGCATGTTTATGCAATATTTGGAGTTTATTTTTACACAAATAAACAGATTAAAAAAACAATCTTTATTCATTGCATTATTGTTCATTGAAGGCCAACTTAATCCTTATAAAAAAGATTATCTGTCGAAAGCAATGCAGTTCTGAATAACTTTGATCTCTATGTCGTCAGAGAATTGTTGTTGTTTTCGAATGGTAGGCATTTGAATCCGAGATCATTTGCCACTATAGTTTTTGTTTTTATAGAATGGAAGATATATGGAAGATTCAGCACTACCCATAAAACTATATTAAGGAATCCTATTTCATTGTAATTAGTGTTCGTAATTTGAAGGGAACACTAGAAAGTGTCATATGAGTAATTTTTACACGCCATCTTTCCTCCTCTGAGCTTAATAAAAATTTAATATTTCCGACCTATGGGTTTACCCACAGCTAGACACTGGTACTTATGATTCGGCTTTTTGTTTGTTCGATTTTTTTGAACCCAGTTCCATTTGTTCATCAACCAACTTCTGAAACTGGGTAATCAAACAGCTACAAATCTATTTACACGCAAAACACAAAATAGTGCAAATCATACAATATTTGCTGGTTAACATTTGTTATCTCTTTTTCAAGTCACTACAAACTAAAAAGGCAATAAAACCAATATATGATTGTAACAATAACAAAATATTAAGTCCGCCACATATAAGTATAATTATTTTCAAAAACACTTTTGTGAACAATCAATTATGGGCCTGAATGGTCGAGTGGCTAGCGCTCTGGCGCTCTGTACCACAGGGTTCGAGTCCGGCGGTGCCATGAATGTTTGTAGTGGTTCGGAATCCACTTTAAGCCGTAGGAAACGGTCTCATATGACTGTAAGATCGTCCCGAAGCAAAAGTCAGACTTCTACCTGCGGGTGCTCCATCACAACAGAAGCTGCCCCCTTCCCTCCATCCATGAGTAGATCAACTCATGGGATGTCCATCCCGCACTGCAGGACATTGAAGATTAGTCAACAACAACAACAATCAATTAATACAAAATAGTGAGCAGCACTTAGTTACACAACAGGCAATGCATCAGGCCATTGCGTTCTCGTAAAATTCGAAAGATTTATTCGAGCATACCAATAACATTTATTTTTCTACTAAATTTATTCGGCAATAATAGATCATTTTTAATTAAACTTGTGTATTACCTAAATGAAATAAAAGACCACTACGAGGCTGGTATGGAGTTTGCTTCTTGTTGATAGACAGATTGTGCAACTTCCCCAAAAATGATCTTTTATATCTTTAATGAATTACCACCATCATGTCTACAAAGAATACCCCCTCTGATACAGATTTAAATTTCATCTTAGAAAAAGTACTAAAATAGGGCGAAAATGTTATGACTTTCAGTTGATATGTATTGGGGGGACTTAAAAGTAATATCATTTCTTTTAAATTAAATTCAAACAAATAAATTTTTAACAAGTTTTATTTTTAAGAAAAATAATTGGAGAGAGCATTTTGGATATTATCTAAATTTTCAATTTTTTGTTCCATAGAAAATGTTATAGTAATCGAAATAAATGGAAATCTCATGGTGCAATGTCGGCGAGTATGATGGGTAAGTCAGCACCTCCCACCCCAATTTTTTATTTTTTTTTCCGGGGTTCGTCTTGTTCAATGCAATCTTGCATTATTGTGTTATAGAATAACGCCCTTTCTGTTGACAATCGCTGGACACTTTTCAACTAAAGATTGATTCCCTCGATCCAATTCTTCACAGTAAATGCCTGCCTTCACAGTTTGTCCAAATTTTAGCACTTTTAAAATGAACGATTCTCGAATACTCCACCAAACATACAAATGCTCCTTTTTGCCCATTTTTTATCTCCTATGATCAAGCGATCAAAAAAAAAAAGTTTCTGTATTATGCCATTGAAGCAATAAGTTGCAGATGGTGCATTTGTTAGCTTTGTTTCCTTCGGACTGATTTACGGAACACAAACACCTGTTCCAATCAGCTGAAAATGCTCTTGGATGGTGACCAAGGTTGGAAGAGTGTTTGACAGTGCCTCAGTTGTCTGATACAAATTTTCTTCCAATTCCACCCTTAACACGTCTTTGTCTAAAGTTGTTGATCTTTCTGATCGATACGAGTCGGAAAGATCAAAAATTACCGGATCTGAATTTAGAAAATCACCTTTGACATTTACGAACAACTAATGCACTTGGATAACATCGCAAAGGTTTTGGGTAGCTACTGTTGCGTTGTTACCCTTACGAGACTCAAAAACCTACAACGCTGTATATGCACCTTTTCTCTTATTTTATTGTCCTTTCACCCAAAATTGAGGGGAAAAGCCAAATCCAAGCGTAACTTAAACACTAATTAATATTTTGACGTGAAAATTCACACAGATATCAAGGGCAGCGCCAATAATTTAAAAAGAAAAAAATTGAAATTCCATATGGCTGAGAATTTTAAAAATGAAAATTGGTTTTACTTTTTTGGGCACAGTAGCCAAAATAACAGCCCATCACTCAAATGTGTTAGCAGACAAGCAGTATTGTAGGTAGTTATATTGCATGGAATTAGAGTTTGGTACTAATGACAACAATCTGTCACTCAACTCTGATAGCAAATATTCGTTGTCATGGATAATGAGACCTCATGAAATTAGCCATTATCTGTGCGAACTTCACAGGTCGAAACTATTACAAAATAGAATATGAACTGCACCATGAGTTGTTCCATCGTGAATGGTGATCGAACATGAGATGAAAAATGTCTACGTGACTAAATGGTCGATCTGAGAGGGGAGGAAGTTGACTCCCGACGGATTTTCTTAAAAAAGAAGGGAAGAAAGGGAGGAGTTCTGCGACGAGTCGACCAGAAGTATTGTTTTCATTTTTTTCTCTGAAGTGACTGAATAGAAAGGAGTTTCCGCTTATTATTTTTAAAAGTGAGCCCCTTGTGGTTTCGTGTATCACGCTGTGAGATAATTAAAGCCTGTCACAGATCAGACAATTAAATTCGACGTAAACTCGAGAAATTCGAAAGTCTCCGGCTTTGTAGTGAACGGTACTTGGGATTTAATTGTACACTTGTGATCAAATTTTATCTTTAATTATATATATATATTAGTGCTTGTGAATAAAATTTAAAGTGTTCCCATGAACTTGAAAATGGTCCTCTTCTTGAAGCCATTGCAGGTCTAATATAGGCCAAAACTTTACACTGCCAAATTAATCTTTTTTATCTTTAACAAAATTTCTTATATACTTGATTTCAGATATAAATGTTTTCGATATTGTCCTTTCACCTAACTATTTTCACGCGTGAGAAGTAACGACAAGGTCTCAAAACAAATCGAATCAAATACAGCAAACTAAATCCGAATTTTCTTTGTTGAAAACCAATCCTCCCAATTTCAGAGCAACGGCACAGGTGAGGAAATTCCGAAAAAAAAATTCCCCTCTCATGCCCTCGTTTGCTGCCTGCACGAGACGAGTGTTGTTTTCGGCGCGCCGTTTCCATGATAACTCTCGAAACGAAATAAACCTTCTCCGCGCTTCGTATACACCCTCCGTTCGTTCTGGTGGCTGATGGATGGATGACAAGTGAATACCGAATTGTCAATCCAAGAATGTGATTCAGAAATATGCGACGTGACACTTCTATCAAGTGAGTTCTGTCGACATCTCTATCTGCCTAATTTTTCTAATATCTGCAGCAGGTCAATGACCTACGTCATTGGCTCTCAAAATGCCTTGCTGAGCTGTTGATTTCTTATAGGAGCACTTACAAATAATCATTATATAATTTCCTATTTCATACTATGGGATTTTTACCACTCTTTGCTATTTTTTATTAGTGTGAAAGTTTATTGTTTCGGTTATCCTTATTTATAAAAACAAGGTTCTCTACCCTGAAAATCAATATGAAGAAAGTATTGTTGTTTCCGAATGCCGAGCGCTTTGACTTACGCCATTCTTCAGCTTACGACGTGTGTATATTTCAGTCAATATCGCTTGCAACCTACAGAGATGGGAGCAGCTACAGTTAATCTACATTGTAGCATTGAAATTTTAGACAAACATTCGTCTAGATTAGAATCTGGAAGATTCGCATCTTTCTCCTTCAAATCTAGCTGCCATGGCCAATTGGCTAGTATTCTGGCCTTTTTGGTATTAAAGAATGATATAAATCATTTATAAGAAAGAATGGATAAAAATCTTTTTATTTATCTGAATTTATCAAACATTTCATTTTAACATCTTACACAGCATTTAAAATAAGAATACACAAAAATAATGATGAGAACTATAATAATAATAAATCTAAAAATGAAAATTCTTTTCAAATGACATATTTATTTTTCTAAAACGAATAAACAAAATTTGGATGCATATGAAATTATGTCCAGACTTACAGTACATGTAAAGATTGTCATAGTGTTGTTGTTGTTTCCAAATGAAACGTTTTCACTTTGATTTAAGTACATCTACAAGAATGTCATATTCGTAGCAAATTCTGTGTTGCCCAGGGTTTTTATTATTTGGCGCTTGCTTCATGGCACCCATGTTGTTCCTCTAAAATTTGGAAAGAATATTCAGAGATCCAAAACGTTTTAGATATTACACCCGAGCCCAAAGAATTTATCGTGCCTTTTACCAGCATAAACACGATAGTTTTCGATAGTTTTCGATTCAGCTTGTTGGATTTATAATAATAGGCGGCCTATTGGTGGTGGTTCAATTAGCTAGCACTCTGGTTAATTTATTGTGCCCACTCCAGATGCATATTCTTAGAACATTCAGTTCGGTTTGGCATGTAGTTTCATTTACTTTAACTAACTGTTTAAATATTTTTTAATGATTACTTGTTAATTTTCAATTAAATTAATCAATAATTTGCCAATTTTTAACGATATATGATTGTCTGATATTCTAATTATACAAATAAATATATAAAAACAATTGAATGTTATTAACATATTTTATTTAAAAGAGAAGTCTGCATTTGAGAAATATTTCTTAACAGCAATAGGAATTTAATGTAAAGAAATTGAATTAATAGAATGGCAAAATTAATGCAAGTCTAAATCGTATACGAAAACTTTTGTGAGAATTATTTAAGCTTAAAAACATTCTTTTTTTTTTTTTCAATTTGTTCTTTAAAATTTGAAAGATCTCATAACTAATGAGCCATATTGTGTTAATAATAAATCATTCATAATTTTTTGAATGAACAAAATTAAGGTTTTAGTTATTTTTTATAATTTTAAAAAATTTAAATGATAAATATTTGGAATTTTTGTGATTTCGTTCTTTTTTAAATGTCTTACTTTTCATCTGGCATGTTCTTCTATAGGCTCAAAATTTATTTAATTCCAAATTCTTCTTAGTTATATTCGTATTTTATTTTACCGTAACAGTTGTTTGATTTTTTTATAATGAATATTTTTAATTATCTTTTGTCAGTAAGAGATTAACACTTGAAATACATGTTTTTTTTTTTTTTTTTTCAACTAACACTTCCGATGTCAATTATGATGATTAGAATATATGGATAAATAGATTTAAAATGAACTGAATTATATGTTTCATTTGTATATTAGAGTAATATTTATTTCATGCCTTTTATTATTTTGAAATAATATTGGCGTTTTTTGTTAGTGGTAATATAATATAAAGGAATTTACATGAATATCAAGTTATTCGTTACGTTATATATGTATTGTACAATAAGTTGTACGTTATATATGTTTGCACAATATTGATTGCATTATATATATATTATTACTCTGTCGAAAGAACAGAATTTTGTAGATTTTTAATTAGTAGTAGATTCTGTTAATCTTGTAGATTTAATTAACAGAATTTTGTAGATTTTAATTTTTTTAAATTTTATTATTTTAAAAGTATTTTATAATTTAATTTTGTTGCTATATTAAAACTATGATCAATGTTGATATTAAAATAACATCAAAAACAGATGATATAAAGTATTTGTAAAAGATTATATTAGTGAGACCTGCTGCATTTCAAATTATAATGGCAAAATATGATTGAAGTGAAGCAGGATATTCAATCGTACACTCAGCGATCTGATGGCCAATGAGCTAGCACTCTGACCTTTGGTACCACAGGCTTCAGGTTCAAATCCTGGCAGTGACATGGATATTTGTTGGTGGTTCGGAATCCATGTTAAACTATTGGTCCCGCTCTAATTAGCCTAAAAGTGTAAAAAGTTACCGTAGATCGGCAAACCAAACTCTAATTAAAGTATATTAGACTCTATCCTTCAGAGTTATCAAATTTTGAGTTTATAAATTATGTGAGCATACTTTCGCGAAATTATTATTATTTTTTCTTTCTTTACAATTTTCGCTGATATTTTTTTTTTCTTTGATTCAATAAATTAACCAAAATAAAAAATATGTCATTTTCATACTAAATTAATTATCGTTATTATTCTTATTTAATAATAAAGATGCGCAATCATATCAGATAGTAATTTACATATGCAAAAAAACAAAAAAAAAAAAACTTTCTTTCTTGTCATGGTCATATCTTAGATTTACATCTACTAACTTTTTGCTCACAGTTATTGCTTTATGGCTTCAATTTGTTTTATGTGGGGCTAGACAGTGTAATAACTTCGAATAAGAACCGAGAAAAAGAGGTTGGACAGAGAGGCGCCTAACAAGGGCTTCGACAGGCTGCCCGTGGCATACTTAAGTGGAATACGAGGCCCATCGATATGCCATAAAAAAACATTCTGTTTGTTTAACGACGGAAACGGACGAATCGATTACTTTTTAGGGGTTGGTTATACTATACTGCTCAAAGCTGCTTTGAAAGAAAAAAAAAATAGTACTTAGTGTTGAATTTTTTCGTCTAGTTTTTCTTTTAATATCATATAATTTAAAGTTTTTAATTATTGAAAATTGAAGTGCCTTTATTGCCATTAAATCCCCTCCCAAATGACATTTTTTACCGCATGATGCAACTCTTTTTGAATCCGTTCGATTTGGCCGTTTGCCAATTTTCCACACGATCCGTGATCTGATGGCCAATTGGTACCCCAGATTTCAGGTTCGAATCCTGGCTGTGGCATGGATGTTTGTGAGTGGTTCGAAATCCACGTTAAATTGTAGGTCCCGGTTTAATTAGCCTAAAGTGTGCATAAAATAACTGTAGTGCGATAACACAAACACGACTATGCTTTGTTTTGTATGTTAGTTTATCCCTATGCTCCATTTATGCATGCCACAAATACCAACGGCCACTGATAGGAGAGCAATAACAAGAGTAACTATCCACATACTGTTACAGTGACCTACATTCTTCACAAGCATTAAATTAACCAAAATAAAAAAATATATCATTTCATATTACCAATATCCGTTTTCTGAAAAGTAGTTAAAACCGGTCTGTCATGCATCCTGCCCGGATGATATCGGTGTCCAGATGACACCGAAAGACAAACTTCCTCGCAGTTTGCGATGTTTTGGCAGCAGATAAGGTATATATCATAATATCTGTTAACGGAATATATTATTGTGCAAAAATTGACGATAATTTAAGCAACGCAAGCCAGACGACGGTTGTTCATTTGCACGACGGATTACTTCTGTTATCCAGTCTCTTTAAACCAGGGATGGGCAAACTTTTTCGGTCGCGGGCCAAAAATCGGGAAAAAAAAAAAAAAAAAAAAATTGGGGGAGCCAAATTTTCTAAAATTTTAAGAACAATATACAAGTATTAGAATTTAAATATGTTAATGGGATGAATGAAATTGCGATTTCATTTTTAAAAATTCTCTGTATTGAGGTTCGAATTGAGATGTACTGATTCTAAGGATCGAGGCTAAATGCTCATCTGTCAGTCTACTTTCTAAGGTTCATAGTTGAAAACACTTGCTCACATATATAAGATGAAGCAAACATAGCACTGATTTTCTGGGCGTGAGATATAAAATTTGGGAAACTTACTTTCGATAATGATTTGTAAAACTCTATCTTGTTGGCGCCAATCTACAGCTATAACTAACAAAGAACTTCCGCTTTTAACACTTTACCGCTTGAAAGCTGTCTGTGCTTGCTATTTCAGTCGATTAATGTTTTGTAGAACAAAAATAGAGAAAGCACTTATCAAATAGTAGATCATCAGTCCTATGGAAAAAATGAAGAAAAAAAAATAATATTTAATCAAAGTAGAAAAGGAGACGGATATATAATATTTAAATATATATTTCTCTTAATTTACCTCTGACCGGCAAATTAAAATTTTATCCGCGGGCCATATAGAACCTTTCCGGCGGGCCGTAGTTTGCCCACCCCTGCTTTAAACTTTCGTTTTATGTAAGCCTAGCGGCGCAATTTTTATTTCCCAAATCTTTTTGTCTCTCATATGTTTTACAGTTACACATATTCAAATAAAGCATAGTTTAAAAAAACCGGATGTTATGTCATATTTTTTTTCGAAATCTATGCATAGCAGAGTTATGGTTATGTGGACAATTTTTATATAGACAGCGCGAGGATTTTCGTTCTGTATTGGAAATATTCTTTCCCCGAAATATATAAAAGCTCTCGCGTGTTTTGCGTTTCTTTTCCATACTAAAATAAACCTATTTAAACGATACTCGTTGCTAACGAATTCAAATGAGGACGTAATTTTTCGCGATATTAACCAAACATCCTGTTCGTCTGTTTTGTTTTATGTATCAAACACGTAACTAAGGTTTTTTTTTTTTATTTGTTTATGGTGTTTCAGAACATATGTGCTTGATGATTAAACATGATCACTTTGTATTACTTTTCTCGGCCAAAACGCAAAATAGTGTCGTTAGGATTTGGTGACTTTTTTGTGACGCCAACTGGGCGATTAGTCGCCAAATGTAATAACCCGGGTTTCTTGTACTATTTGCAATTTACTTCACTTACAATCACAATCCGTTATTTGGCTCACTTTGGCGAAGAGATTTTTTTGACACCTTCAACGGCTCCTATTCTGCGAATTTGCCCTTTTCTCTTCCTACTGCGTCTAGATTTGAATTTGTGAGCTGCGGCATTGTTCACGAAAGCTCTTTTCGAACATTTCATCCCGACTTCGAAATATCTTATAATAAAACGCTTTTATCTTGACGGAAAGAATCGTAAATCTTTCGATGAGTGACCAAAACCGACTCTATTTGGAACGAAAATATTCTTCCCCCGAAACATATAAAAGCTCTCGCATGTTTTGCGTTTCTTTTCCATACTAAAATAAACCTATTTAAAAGATGCTCGTTGCTAACGAGTTCAAATGAGGACGCGGTTTTTGATGTACAAGTTTCGTCATGGTCGAAAAGACAGGGATGGAAATCTCGCTTCCCTCATGATTGGCGAATTTTTTATACACTAAGTTGAAAACGGCTGGAAATAAATATCCGCATGAGTTTTTCTATAATTTGCCTACATAACAAGATTAGGACTTTTGTTCAATCTCATTAATTTTTCAGACTTCCTAACAGAATGAATTAAAATAACTTATTTTGATTTTAGAGAGCTATTTTAAAAACGTGTTAATTTTATAAATATTATAAAAATAGTATATTTGAATAGTTTAAGAGTCGGCATTAATTTTTATATGCACTGCTAAAAACTTTTCAAAATATTAAAAATTCTCCCAAAAAATATTTGCATTAATTTTTTAATTTCAAAGTAATAATTTCTTTTTATTTAGAAAGCAGAATGTGACGCCATTTTCAAACACTGCAACAATTTTGCTAAACAGTAAATTTATTAATTGAAGATTAAAAGATTTATATTTATTCAATAAATTTCTGTATAAATGATATAAAAACAAAATTTTAAAAGGAAAGCAAGTTTTTATAATTATGTATTGCAATGAATATGGGGGAAATTCTGAAAGGGAACATGCATTTTAATTAGTAAGAGAAATAAAAAAGCTTTGCTAATCGGAAACGATGTATGTGACGAAGACTAACTTATAAAATACTGGATGACCCTTCACACAACGAACACACATGGGTTTCTTTCCTTGATATATTTAGAATGGAATTTCTCTTAATCTCTCTTCTTACTAGCCTAGGTCTAAAATCCATCTTTATACCGAAACGGCTCTCATTTATAAGGAGTATGGGAGCCCATTAATGTAACATTTAGTGTGTGATCTTAACAGTTTAAGCTGCACCCCTGTTGCTCTGTGTAAAAGTTCAGAACGAAGGGCCAATAAGCCACCTTTTAAACGCTTAAGGTCACAATAAATGATAGTTATCAAACCTTTTTGCAGCACTACTCGTGTTTTTAAAGACTTATAACGACACTGTTGCTCTCAGTGAACTTATCGATTTTGGTGGTTTCTCCTGCCATATTATACATATAATTCATTCGAACTTGCAGCAAAATCTCCAATACTACGCTTAACCATCCTGCTGCTTGTCTTCGTACCCTGCATGCCTTTAAGCCACGTCCAGAATTCAATGGCGAGCGTCTGTTTGTCCATACGAGTTGCAGTTTGAATTAGAAAAATAATCCCAATTATGTTACGCTGATAGCAATAGATCTGAGAGCAAGTAATTGCTTATCATTTGATAAAAAGTAAATCTTTGATGCTAAATCTAAAAGAAATTCCATAAGAAGTTGCATTTTCTTCACTCCAATTCACAAGATGCGAGAGGACATGCTTTTAAGAATTTCGCTCCGAGTAAAGAAAACGTTCGTCGTTCTAGTCTGAATGCAACTTTGTGTGTTCTCATGAGAACTGATTTTTTTCCTTTCTGATGTTTATATGCGTAACTCTTCAATGAACTGGGTGTTCATCATGCTGATTGCAGCAACTTCTTTTTTAATTTCATGGCAGTCTGTTTTTAAATTACACTCGTTCTCATAAGTTTGCATATCAATGAGATTAATTCAAATGATGAACCACTACGCATGTCAAAGCTGATTCAATCTTGGAAGTGAAGTGCAAAAGAGTAGAATCGTTCTACAGTGAGTGTAAAAAGTATTCGTACAGTACGACAATTGATTTAAAAGAGATCCGTTCATAAAAATTATAAACATAAATTTCATTTTAATTAATTATAAATATATAATAGAACATATTTTCACTAGTGTCATGTGAAATTGACACTAAAATAATTTTATTCATGAATAAATATTTACAAAACTGAAACAATCAAACATCTTGTGGTGTAAAAAGTATTCGTACATCAGGCATATATTGGCCAATACAATCATAATATTTCAGCTAATACCTTTGTAGGATATCCTTTAGCTCGAATAACTGCCTTGAGTCTCTTTGGCATCGATTCCACCAATTTTGTTGTTATTGAGCTAGATATGGCGTCCCATTCTTGATTAAGAGCTGATTCCAAATCATTTTTATTAGAAATATGTCTGGATTTAATATTTTTATCAAGAACGTCCCATAAATTCTCGATGGGGTTGACTCCGGCGATTGAGGAGGAAATTTCATGAACATTGGGGTATTATATAGTATCCAGAGCCTTGTGTTTCGGGCTGTGTGCTTGGGGACGTTATCATGCATGAAAACGTAATCACCATTGAAACCCATTTTTGCTGCACTAGGTCCTAAATTATTTTTTAAAATGTCAATATAAAGTTGATGATTCATAATGCCTTTAATAAAGACTAATTTGCCCACCCCAGTAGCACTCATACAACCCCAAACAAGCAGACTTCCACCCCCATGTTTCACTGTTGGCACTAAATTCTTAGGATGCATTTCTGTATTGCGCTTTCTCCATACCATTCGTCTCCCGTCCGATCCAAATATGTTGTATTTATTTTCGTTTGTAAAGATAATCTTTTTCCAGAAATCTGGACTTTCATTAACGTATTGCTTGTCGAAAGACAATTGCAGCTTCCGCTTCTTCTCACTAACAAAGAATTTTCGTCTCGCAACACGGCCATGGAAACCTTCATTTCTGCATGCATTTCGAACAGTACTTACGGAGACTGCTGTTCCCATGTTCTTTAGTTATGATGTTAATGTAGGAGCACTTATTTTGGGATCCTTCTTTAATGAATGTACCAGAAACCGTCTGTCAGATGATGTCAATAGACATGGTCGCCCAGTACGAGAACTGTTTTGAACCTTTCCAGTGGCAGCAAACTTTTTTTATGATTGACTGCGCAGTTGAACGGGGTCTACCGACCAGATCAGAAATCTTGTTGTACGATTTACCATTTTTACGGAGCTTTAAAATCAGTTCTTTTTCGGAAACACTTGTCTCTTTACTTTTACGACCCATTACAGAATTTCTAGTTTCTCACTACATTAAAATTTCCACTGAAGAACCTTTTAAGTAACTTACAAGATGACGTCAAATAACTACATCATAATGGCTAAACCAATCACAAAATAACTAAAAAAAAAATTGCATTTCTTTTAGTGTACGAATACTTTTTACACCACAAGATGTTGGATTGTTTCAGTTTTGTAAATATTTATTCATGTATAAAATTATTTTTGTGTCAATATCAGACCGTTTTCTGACTGGATATTCGTTTAATAAAAATTTTGCTCTCTTGCAGGCATGCTTCTCCTCCGCTACCAGCGCCAACGGCAGGCGGAAGCCGAGGAAGGGGGCGGCATGGGGCGCACCCCTGAACACGAGATGCGGCGCAAGATCAGCGACCGGGATCTAAAAGGCGAAAGTCACCGCGCCGCTACACGCGGCACCCTCATCTGCATCTTTGTGTGCGGGTCTGCCTTGCTCTCGCTGGGGCTGGTGGTACTCTTCGTGGGCATTTACGTACCAGGACTGAGGGAAGACCCCACGCCCTGGCTGGTCATCGGTCCCACTTGCATCGTACTAGGCATACTAGTGCTGCTGCTCTCTGTAGAAATCATTGTCAAACTGAGAAAGATCTCAGCATCATCATCCTCTTCGGATTCCAGCTGGGAGAAGACCCCTTCCAAGCAGAGCCTAATGGTACAGGATCCGCCTCGTGCTATCCCAGTCGTCGTGCATCCTGCCACGCCCCTGCACCAGCTCGATGCCCAGGCGCTGCCCCTCGAAGTGGTCCAGCACAGATGATCGCTTCCCGGACAATCATTTCACGGAGTAGACAAACTCATTCGTGAAAATTGTGCCTGGTGTAAATTTCTGTAACAGTCATAAAACTCCAGAAAGGAACGCTATGTTTGATATCAGAAGCAGTCTTACGAAAACGATATGGGCAGCGCAACAATTATGCACACAGATAATGAACAGTCATAACACTCCAAAAATGAATTCTGAGGTCAAAAGAAGTCTTGCCAGAATAATTGCAACCTAACAAGGATTGACTAACTAGTTAAAACGGATGCAAACGCCAACTTCATTTATAATGAACGATCATAGTAAACGAAGATGATCGACTCCCAAAAGCAGCCTTATGAGACTGAGGAAGATAAGCCCATCAATGTCACATTTCAGGTTTGAAGTAGAATTGGGTGTCTTGTAAACAATACTTTAAAAGGACGCAGTCCATACTAACCAATTTTTAAGGAAAAGAAAATTTAGATAAAGGTTCTGTAAAAAATCCTTACTTGTATGCATTTCTTGCAATTGAGAAGGAAGTATTTGCTAGTTTCGACTATTTAAAAATTTGCTTTGCAAAAAGTCAAAAATGCTTTGACATTAACTATGAGGCCGATTACCATGCAGCTAGAGTGTCAATCAATGATAGCAAACAGCTTTTAATGTAAAGTGAAATTCTTACATTTTTTTCTGTCATCAAGTCAAGAATGAATGTAGTCCAGAACAGATATGTGATTACAGAAATGGCAAACTTCCCTTTGGAAGATGTGTGATGGGTGGAAACGCCAACCACAATTGAAATAAACTGATTAACTGTCATAAGACTCCACTCCAGAAGTGAAGGTCATGGTTGGTGGTAAAGACAATTTTATTATAGTGATAACACATTGACTCTATTTCTTTGAAATAAATAATTTATATAATAAAATATTTCTTACATTATTCCTCAGTAATACTTCACAAAAAAAATTAGATGGATAAAGAACATAAATAATGTGTTCCATAAATATTTCTTTGGCGATAAAATATTTTGTAACAAGCTTGACTCTCTAAATACAATACAATAATTATTAGGAAAATTACTAAATTATACATTATATACAGCACAAGGGATGCAAATAAAAAGTTGTGATTTCTAAATTTAACTATAGTTCGATCACTGAAAGTGTGGAAAATAGGCTAGTGGCCAAGTTGGGCAAATTCACACAGAATGATGTAATATAGAGGAGAAGAGGATTAATTCTGGATAGGTTTTATTACAATAAATATAATTAAATTTTTTTAATGAATAACATTTTAAATTGCATAACACTAAAAGAAAAAAAATTAAATACCACAATAACCATTAAACTACTTTTTTTTTTTCAAAGTTGTTTTGCCTAACAAGTAATAGATTTGTCTGTTTTCCCCTTTAAATGGGATTTTTATCTTTCCACAAATTTAATTGTCAAACTGTATATAATCTTATAAAATTTGATTAAATACTTATGCCTTGGGTATTAAATCAAAATATATTCTACTTCAAGCCATATATGTCAATAAATTTGTGGAATTATTGAATTTTTCAGGATGCAAGATGGATTTATATAAAATGTTTATGGTATGCTGTAACACAAAAATTTAGCAATGGACAAGATAAAAAAATATGGATGGATTTTTTTTTTTTTTACATAATTTTTAATTCATCTGATAATTCTTGTACACTTTGTATGTCTCATTGACCAGTAGTTCTTTTATTTCTATTTTGATAAATGAGATGGCCAGATAAAAGAGTAGTTATTATCGAAAGCTGAATTTGTCAATTGGTTATATTCAGTTTTCTGATAATAACCAACTGCCAATTAGTGCAATATATAAGAAATATAATTGAATATACAAGAAGGTAATTCTTTGAATAAACATGTATAAAACAATATAAAAATAAAAGTAAATACTATAATATAAAAATACAATGCAGGCTATAAAAAAAATGATGTGAACTGGATTGGTTTAAAATATGTCTTAATACTTACTTGAATTTTGACAATAACAAACTGCAAAAGTGATTCTAAATTTTCACTAATAAAAAAGGGTAGTACAATCTAATGCATTATCTAACAAGGATTAATCATGGTCTTTGATGACAGAATTTTTTTCATTTAAGTGAATAGAACATATTATATTCTTTAAGAATACTGCAATACTTTTTCCATATATGCAGATAATATTATTTAAAAAGAATTTAATATACATTGAAATTATGTGTACATTCTGTAGTTTGCATTTTTTTTTTACTTGGATCCTTTTTATCCCTTGTAAAATTATTCTACAAGGGATAAAAAAACAGGCTCTTCCATGAAATGTCAATTTGAAGAATTCAGTAGCAAAATGCTCACATTATATATGAATGAATTATAAAATTTGCTAAAATTTTTATTCTTTGAACACTGTAATTATATAAGCAGTGAAGAAAATATCTACACGATTAAACAAAAGGAATTTACCTTCATCATTAATAATTTAGAGCACACTAAAGAAGGATGATCAACCCTCAATGTAACATACCATGTAACTTAATTGGACCTTTGATGAATGAATGAATAATATTTGTAGTCTATAGCTGGCCAGAGTGCTAAGTCTGGCAAAAATACTCCGCTTTGTGCATATGCAATTATATGGTATTGTTAAAAATATGTACCAGCATCCATCAATAGCTGATATCTCAGGGAAAATAAGAAAAAGAAACAAACAGCAGACAAGATCAAAGCTGCATTAATGATAGCATGTGACTAGCAACCTTTCATACTTTTTAGTTAGTAATAAATTAGAAAAGATGGAATAAAATTTATTTTAATATTTAACTATTTACTTTTTAATTGGGTAGGACTGGAAATTATTCCATGGTTTATTATTTTAAAGAAAAAAAAAACTGTCAGACTGATTTGGTTTTAAGTTTCATCCAAACACAACAGTGAATGGATTCATCAGAACAAACTAATTTTCTCAGGTTTAAATGTAACTTGAGGGATGTTTCCACACTATCCATCAATTAGAAGAAGTGAGAATTCAGTACATCGAGGATAGTTTATTTCCCTGCTTTAAAGGATTTTCATAATATAAAATGACAGCAAATCATGTATTCATAGTAAAACATTTTAAAATTTTTTGTTTAAATCAAATAAATGTGCTAAGGAACTTTGGTCACTCATGTAACCCCAGACATGAAAGTAAACTTTAAGTGAAGTTATGAAGAACGAAAGTAAAAAAAAATGAAGCATATGAAATGGGCTGTCAGAACTGCCAATGGAACACAGTTTAAGTATCTCCGATTTAGTTTGAATCACCAACAGCTATTTCAGTAGAAAAAAATTGTTTAAAATAAAATATTTTAAATAAAAATAAACATGCAAAATAACAAATCCCAACTTTTATTTAATTATTATTTGACAATTTAACATAAATACATCCATTGGTTCAATACCAACAGAGAGTATATCATTCTGATCATGAAAATTATATTTCTGGTCACTAAACACACTAACACAGTGATATCCATTTGTGTTATTCATACCCAGTTCTTTTAGAAGAATCTTCACTACTTTTGTATACTTATCCCTGTTTAAAAACAAAACAGCACAAGAAAATTCTCCTTTATTTGATGGTGAAATATGTCTCATCCATATCTCTAAATGATTTTTCTAAAAAAATTATAAATAGCTTGTTAAGAAAAGATAAAAATATATTTACATAATTTTAAATATAAGCCAACATTTAAAGACATTTAAACATTTAGACAACACAAGACTTCTAACATTTTACCAAGTACTATACTAAAATATAAAAAGATTTAATGTTTACAATAAGTACAGAAATTTAGCCCTTTTTTTTTTGTTACAAATAATAGTAAAAGGTTAAAACTTAGTAAACCAGAGGGATTGAGGGAATTGAGCGTCTCAAAGAGTCGGGAGTGCTGCCTTTTTGAAGGAATTAGTTTAACAATCTAACTTCTGATTCTTTTATAAAAAGAATATTTATTTTCCAAAATTCTAAAATTCAATTGCATCCTAAATAATATTGCCAGTAGCAAAGACAATGAGTATTTTAGCAGCAAACTAAGTATGTGTTGAGAGACTTTTCTCAGCACTAAGGCTAATAAAAAACTACCTTAGATTCACAATGAAAAAAATCTTATTAAAGTCATTCTATTATTATGTGCGGGTTTTTTTATACATGATTTTTTTTTTTATGTGCTGTAAATTTTTAAAAATTCCATCAAATGCATTTTACAAATAAAAATTAATTCAAAAAATGTAATTTTAAAAGAAAACAACAGATGGCTGCCCTGACATTATATTGTCTCATTACTGGATGTTATAAGATGCGAGATAGTGTTACATTGCAAGATTTAGATTTGTATATTTTCTATGTGAAACTACTTTTTGCAGTCCTTATTTAATGCATAAACAAAAAAATTTTAATGTGTTGCAAATAATGTATTTTATTATTACTTATGAAGTTTGAAGATATTTTTTAATGTGATTTCTTTAATCAGTCCTTATCCCCTGTGCAAAAACAAGTTTGACTATATAATTATTATTTCTTTAATTTGAATCAAAATTCTTTACAAGAGATGTGTTTATACAAATAGATATTGGTTTAGTTTTTACATAAGTGAATTAAAATGGTTGCAGGGTAAAAGTAGAGAGCAATAATTTGAAATGAATAGTTCACAGATTTTATTCAAAAAACTGGTCCTATCTCTTATAAAAAAGGTGCACATTTACATACATCACTGTATTCTAACGTGCTTCATAGTTATATTTTTAGAATAATTAACTTTAATGCATATTTCTTGTTTTAATTTATAGTAAATTTGTTATGATAACTACAATAAAATTTCAAAAGTCAAGATGTAATAACATGCTAAAAAGAAAACAATATTTTATACCTTATAGATTCTCTTCCCAGGAAGTCCCAATGGATCCTGATCAATAGCAATAGCTTTCGCATTTAAAAGAATTTCTTTAAACACTGGTTTCATGTCGCGTAAGTCATTGGACATAAGCAATGGAGCAGGAAGAATAGACCACACAGCCATTTGTGCTCGAGCTTGGCCAGGAGTTAAATGAAAGTTTCCAATCATAAGCTGTAAAAGAGCAGTAAAAATAATTTTAAATGGTTAAGAAATTTAAATAATTCTTATACATTATTAAAATAAATAATAAAAATTCCATTTGTGAACATGACACTGAAAATAATTCTATTATTTATATCACTTTACTCAATCAATGAAAATTATATAAATGTTTAGTTTAGGGATTTTATAAGAACATGATTTCTGAGTAAAAGTTTCCCTTTGTACTGCTTCTAAGTGGCACTACATTTGCTCGTAATTGACATGATGTACTGGTATTCTGCTATATAAATTTCAAATTTGTTGTATTATTCTTTTACAGGATTGCAATTTTAGCAGCCGATAAGGAAAAACAACTATTAAAAAAGCAAAAATATAAACCCTACAAATTCAATAAACATAAAGATGAAATCTCAGGTAATATAGTCCCCAAATCTTTATATCTACTAATATGAAAGGCCTAATGAGCAAATAATGCATTGGTAATTAATTTCATTAAGACAGGTTTTCTTTTTATTTGGTAAATAAATAATAATTTAAAAAAATTTCATTTGCAATCCTCAGAATATCAATTTTTCTTAATTTAAAATGTACCAAGAAAAAAAAATTTTACAAAATGTAGTTTTAAAAGCAATTACTAAATTTTAGTAAGTTAAATCATGATTAAGAAATCACTAATTAAATTTTAATTTATTCCTAAACAAATTTAATCAGAATATTGTATTTAATAGAGCAAGATAAACTTTTATTAATTCTTTGGAATTTATATATATATATATATTTTTTTTTTTTATTTTCCTTCTTTAAACTAATTTTTTTCCCTCTTAACTTGTTTTTTTTTAAAGGTTAACTTCCATTTTTAATAGCAAAATGTTAAATTAATGCAAGAGCAAAACAAATGAAACACTAAATAATTACAGAAATGACAGAATAACGAAAATTTTTTTAATTAAATGCAATTATATTGAAATTTAACAGCAACTTCATTTTAATCGAGCATTCGATAATTCAGCATCAGGCACAGATCGAGTCTTCGCTTTCACATGGATTATGGCATTTGTTGATCCTGACAGCCACGACAACACATTGCTTCGCTTTTTTTCCCAGTGTTTATCATATAACTCAGTTTGGTTTCAGCACAGTGTTTCTTATTTAATAAGTACACATTTTAATCATTTAAATTTTTTTATCTAGAGAGTGCTTTACGTGTTATATCTCCTTAAAAGTATATTGATGCTTCACCATTTGGCAAAATTGCTAATACGGCATGGCTGTCACCCTACACTTGTCAGATTAAAGACAGGTTACAGTAATTAATTGATGAAGTGAAACACTGAGGAAAGTGCTTCTGAGCTGTTTAACAACTCTTACTTCTCCATGCTTATATTGGAGCATAATAACATTTTAACTAAACTGGGAGCAGTTTCTGCCTGTGTGTGAACTTAATTATTCATAAAAAAATAATAGTTTTCTAATAAAACACGTTACAAAAAGGCTTCATTACAAAATAACAGCCTACCATATCAGGATCACTCCAATGGCCAGGTCCAACATGCAGGGATATCACTTCTTGATTGTCACCAAAAAAATCAATTATCCTAGAAATACTTTCCCAAGAATCTTGAATATCATGATAATTTCGCCATAAATTACAATGCTTTGATATTAGCTTGTAATTTGGCTGAAAAAAAAAAAGGAATCTTAAAATATTGTATTACATATTTTAGCTAAATATGCAATCAGGTATTTTACTTATTACAACAACATAAAAATCATGGGAATTAGAAAATATATTTTTAAGAAACATCTTTAGAAATAGCAAAATCAACAAGATAATTCAAAAGTAATTAACATATTACATTCATATATAATTAACATATTATATATAAAAAAAACATAAATCTATTTTTAATAACATTGTTGCTGATAAGATGCTATTTTTCTTAGAAAAAAACTCTTATTCTGCAAAATTTTTTTCTTCTTATAAACATATCGATAACATAATTATACCAAAACTATATATAAAATTTGAAATAATCATTACATATACAGTTTGAAATAATCATTACATATACAGTTTGAAATAATCATTAAATATACAGAAATGTGAAATAATCCCTAAATATACAGAAATTTGTAATAATCCTTAAATATACAGAAATTTGTAATAATGCTTAAATATACAGAAATTTGTAATAATCCTTAAATATACAGAAATTTGTAATAATCCTTAAATATACAGAAATTTGTAATAATGCTTAAATATACACAAATTTGTAATAATCCTTAAATATAAGATGTTTCCCATAATTTTTTCTAACAGGCAATTATCGCCCCCCCCAATCAAGATATTTTGATAATTTAACTTTAAAAAATTGTTAAAAAAAAAAAACAAGTTTAACAGAAAAAAAAGTAAATATATTTTTTTTTTTGCATTTAACATAAAATTTAGATGCATATACTCTAATAATATGTAGTTGATTTCATATTTAATGTTAATATAATAAACATTTTATATTCAGACTAGAAATTTTATTTCAGAATAAATTTTTAGAAGTTTTTGAACAAATCTCAAAATAGACAGAACAGTATTAATTAAACAATGCAACATTTGCAGTAATTCAATATTCAAATGATAAATTTCACATAACAATTTTTTACGTACTCTTATGTTCCAAAAATATGTGATAGAGTAAAAAAAAAAAAAAAAAAAAAATATGTTTCAGATTTTTTAATAAAAAAAGACAGAAATATTCAAATGTGTCAAATAAAATTTTGACAATACTAACTTCTAATTGATTAATGAGCTGGTAATATGGCCAACTACAGGAATATATCATGGGTCTATTAGTTTCATTCAAATATTTCCCCATAGTTACATATCCTAAAAAAAAAAAAAAAAAAAAAAATTGAAGAAAGAAATTATACAACACAACATTGAAAATTCCTATTAAAAGTTCAAAATGCATTATATTTAAAGATAAATGTAATTAAGCATTATTGTTAATTTAAAATACTCACAAAATATCAAAACTTTGCAAGAAATTATATAATTTACAAAAAAAAAAAAAGCTTTATTTTTGTCTAAATCCACTAAAAATCAATTTCCTGTAGAATAAGTTATTTTTTCAAAACAATCCACATTAATTTGAACAATCCACATTTAAATAAATTTTACAAAAGCCAGTCAAAGACAAAGTTTTACAATGTAAACATATCCTGTTTACCATTATTCTTCAGTGATAAATAAAATTCAATGCAAAAATTTCAGTTCACAGAGAAATTATATAATCTGACCATCAATCATGTGGAAAATTGGCAAGTGTGTAAAAGTCAGCTGGATTCAAAAGAGCAATATCAAAAGAAAAAAAAAAAAAAAAAATGCCATTTAAGAAGAATTTAAATTGTAATAAAAATAATTTTAATGTTTAATTATTAAAATTGTAATTACATGATATTAGAAGAAAGACTTGATGGAAAAAATGCCAAGCTAACTATTATATTTTTTTCTTTCAAAGCAACTAATATCTGACTAGCACTCTTATCAAACAATCAATTTGTCCATTTTTGCATTAAATTGCTTGTTTACCAACTATACTTCACTATGAATATACCTTTAGTTCAATGAAGTAGTCTTCCATAGTAAATTATAAAACTTTCGCCATTGCATGTCAGAATTTACTTTATCCCATAATTAGCATAGTTTTCAATGTGTGTTTTAAGATTTCTACTTCAATAAAGAAGGGAAAATATCCTTTCAATAGGAATAGGAATATTCTTTCAATAGTTCCTGGAAAACAAAGTGAACTCTACATAGGTATTGAACAGCAAAATATTATTTGTTCATTTAAAAAAGATTTGCACTCATTTTTCAGCAGAATGTTTGTTCTCTTAATATAATATATCAAACTATCTTAAAAGTCCAGATATCATAAGCAAAATGTAATGAAAATCATATACATAATAATTAAATCTAAACATGAAATTAGTAAAATTAATAAAAAAGAATTTTACAATAAATAAAAATATTAGCAAACAAACAATTTTGTTTTGTAGTTAATTTCTGCCCGAGAAAATAATTTTTTATTGGTTAATTAATAACTAATTAGAATTATTTTTTATCTTTGATATGGTAACAGATAAAAATATCTAATAATTACAAAACAACATTGGATTTCATAGACATTTATAGTTATTCTTTAAATAATAACTACAATTTAACATCTATATCGTTAATTTTTTTTTTATGAGTATTAGGCAGATATATTGAAAACAAATAATTTTAGAATCATCATCCACTAGTTTCAACAATTCAATTTTACTAATGCGTTTATTGGCTAATAATACAGATCTATGTTAAGTTAAAAAAAAAAAAAAATCCTATGATTTTAGGTAAGCACCAGATAGAAGATATGTATAAAAAGACAGATATCCACTGAACAAATATCATAAATTTTTCCCATTTTGTACATTTGACAAGTTCCATTTAACCTGTATTGTATTTTTTCCCCATTTACTATCTCTCTAATTTTTATTAAAAATGACACAAAATTCATTAAAATGATCAGAAAACAAGGGAGGATGGGAACTCATTAAATATGCTATTACCATCATCCAAATCAGTCACTTTAGAGTGACAACCATCCAGTTTAACCATGTCCACTTTCCACTTGGCAAATGCTTTGGCATCTTGTCTCATGTGGCCAATTATTCCAGGATATCCCATACAAGTAAAGGCTCCAAAGTCTTGATAAATGCCAAGCTTCAGACCACGCTTATGCATCTGTTAAAAACAACATATAGAGAGATATATTGAAGAAGAAAAAAAAAAAGTTTATAAATAAAGGAAACACTAAATGTTAACAGAAAGTTAGAAAAGTGTCCAAAATACCACTGTGGTATCATGCATTACAGAAATTAAATTCTAGTTAAATTATTTTCTTTCTGCTTTAAATTTTAATATACTTTAAACATTTATTAAATTTATCATTAAATTGTGTAGTTGTTAACAAAAACTAATCTATTGTCATCATTGTTGCTAAATTAATGATTACAATAACAATTTTTATTATACATATAATTATTATAACATTTACTTATAATGTGCATACAGGAAGACAATTTTAATTAAATTAGACATTTTTTAAACGAAAACCACCTGTTGAAGACAATAGAAAAAATATTCTGGTTCTCCAGAAAATAGAACCAACAAATATTAACATACCAAATATATATATATAATACATATCATAATACACAGTGTATGAAAGAATTTTGAAGACTGGTTTATAAAATTAAATAAAAACAAGTAATAATATTCTTTGAGATATTTCATCTAAAATAAGCTCCTTTGCCTTCAATACATTCGTTACAGTTGCTTAATAAGAACTCAAATCCTATTCAAGTTTAACTTTGTGGATTGTCTTCAAAACTTGCATTGTAGCTGTTTGTATAGTCCCAGTGTCATCAATATAATACTCTTTTAACTTCATTTCAAGTTTTGGGAATAAGGAGAAGTTGCAGGATGCTAAATCACGTAGGATGGATGATTTAGCATGCAAATGTTATTTTTTGCAAAAATATGTTCCTGAATGCATTATCATGCAACAAACACCATCAGTTTTCATCTGATATTCTGGAAGAATACTGGCCATCAAAGCATTAAAATATTTAAATAATATGCACTAATAATTGTTTATCCTGTCAGAACAAAGTCTTTATGGATATGGTTGTAATTGAAGAATGTGATGAACATTGTTTTGATTTTTGAATGAACTTTTCTTGTATTTTTTTTTTTTTTTTTTTTGGCTTGCGATGAGCTTTCTGACTTTTACACTCCACATTGTTTTTTTAGACCATACTGAAAGCACCACGTTTCATCACCTGTAATAATGAATTTCAAGAAGTTTGGATTATTTTCAGCAGCAGAAATATCTCTAACAAATACAGCACACATTTTTTTTTTTTTTTTTTTTTTAATCTTCATGTAGGATGGTTCAAATAGTTTCTTTGTTAATGTTCATGGACTCTTCCATCAATCTTGGTGACATACAGCGATGATTTGCCATAAAATCACACATTTTTTCAATAATCTCAGGTGTACTTGATTAACTTCCTGTATGCTTATCTTCTAGAATATTTCCTCTATCCAAAAACATTTGTGCCATAAGAAAACATTAGACCTACTCAAGCAAAATGTTGTAAACTTATTTCATTAAATATATTTCAGTGGCACTTTTTTTCCAAGGTTTCAAAGAAATTTCATTACAACTCTTAGATAAATCTTTAAAATTAAACAAAAAAAAATTGTACTTCTCTAAAGAACATCAGTATCATCTGAGATGGTGACCAAATGCATTGAGGATTGGGCAGTGGCCCAGATGATAGTTAAGATGCATAACACCTGTGTGATAACAAAGATGATGCCATTGTACTATGAAATCCAGTACTAGTCTTAAAAATTCTTTACATACTCTGTAATCATAAAAACTAAATTTATTTAAATTATATTAATTTCAATAATATATGTTAAAAATAAATATTATATACAATTCAAAGGCGAAAGTTTTAAATATAATTCCAAAGTGTTCAGAATTATTCAAGAATTAAAATTGCTACCTACACAAATTTTTTTAAATTATTGTATCAAAGTACCTTTATTTGGAATATTTCTTGTAATGAAAAGAGGCTTTAGTAGCTAAGACTCTGTATCAACTTGCTTCAAAGAAAAATAATTTCAGAAATTAAAACTGCAATGAAGAGGGACTTAAATGTAAAAAAAAAGATATATATTTCTAGTCAAGATATATATTTATATATAGATAGATAGATACTAGATATATATTTCTAATCAAGTTTTACTATGAGCAAATATATAATTTCCATTTTAAGAGATGAATTAGAAGTAAATAATACATAACTAGGTAAAGAATCAAGATGCAACAAATTGGTACTTTTTGATTAATAGGACACAATAAATAATGCAATTATTGTTGTTCGAATAAATGTCAGTGCCAAATGTAATCGGAGATAAATTTAGCAACTACTTTATTAAACATAATGATACAAGAAACGGACATAAGAACAGGTAAAAAAAATAATGAAAACACCTCTTATCTTGGTAACTGCCAAATTTTATAATCCATTTAAATATTTTTCAAAAATAGTTAATAAAGATGCAACAAGCTATACAAATTAATTTTCAATAATTATTAAATTATAGCTATTAATGAAAATTTAAATCTAAAAGAAAAAAGTCTATATATATTTGACACATGCAGTAAAATTTTTGAATGGCTAGTAGGAAGAAAAACATATATCTCAGAAATATATTTAGTAAAATAGCCCCTAAGAAAATTGTGATTTTGCATGCAATTAGCAATTCGTGCACCCATAACAGAGAAGTACCATTAAGTCAAAAATAATTGTTTGGTTAAAATTTAGAATTAAATTTCTACTTAATAATATATTTGAAAAACTTACATAATCTGCTAAGAATTTTATGCCACGAGAAAATCTCTTGGGATCTGGAACCATATTGCCCTTAGAATCTCTGAATTGTGCCATCCAGCAATCATCAATATTTATATGTACATATCCTGCATCTCTATAACCTTCTTCAACTAACTTATCTGCCATTTTCATGAAAAGTTTCTCACTGAAATTAAAAATTCACCATAATTAATTTTAATTTTATATATAAATTTTGGAAAAATGTCTGGCATCTAAGAATTGAATGTAAAAGTAGCATGAATAGATTAAATTAAATGTAACACATTTTAAAATACTTTATTCATTTATTTTATTTTTGTAAAACCCAAACTTTTATAAAATTGAAAATTAATAGCAATGCAAAACTAATCTATAAAAGTTTTGGTATTGTTTACTTTACATGAAATAATTAAAACGTAAAACATTTGCTGTATTGTTTTTAATTAAAAACTAAATAAGGCATTTGTTGTATTATCCTTTCTTTAAATGACAAAGAAATTCTTAATAAAGCATTAATTTAAACAATATTTAAACAAAGGACAAAGTCCTCCATAACATTAATTGTCTGTGACTCATTCCATTTTGCCATTTACATCATAAAATCACTACATATTTATGAGGTTTTTACTATGAAATTTATTTAAAAAATATATACATGAAATTTTGAATATTCTCTTCAAGCTCATACCAAAAGATACAACTTTATAATTAATTGCATTAAATCAATTCTATTGTAACATCATTGAGCAAAACAGTTATCTAAGGCATGATTTTCAATAAGATTTAATTAAAAATCAGCTAACCCCACAATATTAAAATTGCAAATTAAATTTATTTGAAATGTCATAAATGTTAGGTAAATTTTTTATTACATTTGTTATACAAATTATCATTAATAAAAATTTTTTCCTGTAAATAATTTTTAATTATCAATTTTCATCTTTAAGAGGATTAAAATCATTTTGACAAATATACTGTAAAAAACATGCCAATGGTTATTTGCTTACGTCACTTTTAAAAATATTTCTGAAAACTGCATGGACTTTTAATCTCAGAAATCTGCACCAGAAATCTTAACCTTATAATTTGTTTGAATTTCATTTTAAAGTAAGCATTTTGAACTTGAATCCCCTTTGACAAGTGAAACAAATGTATATGAAATCAAAATAGACAGGATTTTTGATTTCCAACGTCATAATATGTTTTGTTCTTTTTCTCCATTCCTATCCTTCGATTGCTGCCTGAAAAATTCTTTTAGGTTGTTCATGTCAGTTCTCAGGCCTACATTTCCAATAATCCTCTCAGGCCTACATTTCCAATAATCCTCTCAGGCCTACATTTCCAATAATTCTAAGTTAAGATCATGAGTAGTTGTCACAAAATCCTTCACCAATTTATACTCAGATGAAGTCCTTTATTACTAATGGAAAGATGTAGTTTCCTCCATGCTACTCTGAGAAGTTTTACTTGAGGCTAAGGCTTTACAGTTAGCTTAATTTCTACAACAATGTTGAATTTTTAGTTTTCTTAGGGTCATGTTGGAAATTTCACACATTTCAGAGCACCTGAAGAAAAATATCCTTGGTAAAAGTGCCTCGCAATTCTTTTCAAATTTGAAACTATCAAGTGATTCATTGGATTTTTCAGTCAGGTAGAGTTTCACATAATCAAGATTTTTTATGTCGAACACTGTCATTAACTAAGGTTGAATACCTAACTAAGAACAGTTATTTTATTAAATACTATTTCTATAATACAATGCACGGTTAAAAAGCAAAAATATTTTAAAAACCTAATAATAAAAGAATATTTTATATTAATATTTTGAAGAATAATGTAATTATCACACAGTAAATGAAAAGAAATTTTCTGTATCTACTACCAGCAATAATTATTTAAAGATTTATTTAAGAAACGAAGAATGCATCAAAATTTATAACTAGTTCACATTGACTATTTTATAAAATTCTATAAGTTACTTTAAGTTCTGAAAGAAATACCAATTTATAAGCTTACAAATTAAACAAATGCATATTTCAAAATACAAGGGATTTTAATGAGGCAAATCTTTACATAAGCATTTAATTGTCACTTGAGAATATCTTACAAAAAATTGAAAATGAACATCATATAGATAATTAGCTATACAATAATAATTACCTATCCCAAATATAATAATAGTAATTTGAGTTATTTGGATATGTAATACCTGATGCAATTATCAGGATCAGAATAACAGTTAGTATTGCACTTGAATCTTTCCCATGCAAGCCAACCCATAGGAGGTGTCCTGGCAAGCCCATTTTCCAAACCATATATCTTTGAGAAAGACCAAAGAATTAAATAAAAAGACAAAACTCTGTTCATCTTTTACAATAACGTTTTGATAGGCGAGATTATCACTTGCCACGAACTATAATAAATGCATAGTAAATTCAGTTTTTATTTTCATGCAGAAATAGTTTATACATTGTTTTTTCAAAGTAATTTTAAAAAACAAGGCAAAATTCAAATTTATAAGATTAAGGGACACATCAAAAATTTATGTTCACGACTCTTCTTGGAGAATTCAGTTTATACTTCATCAAACGGAAACTTAATATCAAATACACCTTGATTTGTGCAGACGATTTTATTTCTAAACTAGTGTCTAAATCATGACGAGCTATTATAGCGGCGAATTGGAAAGTTGACGCAAGAGTTGCTTTTGAAGCTTCTTACACAGAGAAGAATATTTATACTCAATAGTATGCGTGAGAAAAGCAATATAAATACATATTATATGGATCTATCTGTTTGACAATATCCACTTCACAATGATAAAATGTTTACAAATCTGGATTTAAAAAAAAGCCGAAAGGTATGGTGTTTCTGGTTTTGGTGCAGAATATCAGACAATCAGAAGCCCAATTCAAGGAGCAGGGGATCGGGTTTCTGACTAAGAGACATGCGATTTTTAGTATTGGTGGGAATTAAGCTTAAAGAGAACCCGGTAAAACCAAACAACAAAGTGAATTTAAAAAGAAAACTTCATTGTATATGTTTGGGATGAGCTGTCAAATAGTGTGACGCCATCCTTAGGGAAGTTAAAATTGTTACGGTAAAATAGGGTTACAGATTAACTAGTCCTTGTAGTGCAATCTGCGTAACGCTGAATCTGCTACATAATTGACGTTCTAGAGACAACTTAAGGCGAAAATGTTTGGCATTTGAAATAACAATATATATAACAAAGCAATATATATATTGGGTTAAGATATATTAATCTCAGGACGAATGGAATGATAATTCGTTCGTATTAAAAAGACAAAAACAAATACATCTATGCATTAAATAAATGCATCTCTTGAATTAAATATATATTTTTTTGTTTTTAAAGAAATGTTTTACTTTAAATTAAAATTTTTATATTACTTTTGTTCAACAGTGTTATACATTTAATGTCTAAATTATTTTAAATAAATAACTAAGTTCTTTAACATCATTTATAAATAGCGTTCTGAACTAGATAACAGATTATTCTTCAAGTGGGCTATTTGGCGGAAATTAAATTTTGCAACTTTAATTTACTTCCTTTTCAATAAATAATGTATAATAATATAATTCGAATAACTGATATTGTTAAAGAGAAAAGAAAAAAATTTTTTACATTTGAAACATGAACGAAATATGTAATTTTTGAAGTACTGTTGACATAAAAGCACTGTGTGCGGTATTCTTTTCAATGGTGTAAATTAAATTTAAGAAACTTTTAATTGATGCTATCACATTACACCACATCACTAGAGCTGAGTTGTCCCTATACAGTTTGGGAATGATGTGGGTGAAGTTTGACTGGGTTCACAGTCATATGTGATCGGACACTACGGCTTAAAGTGGATTCCGAATCACTACAAACATCCATACACCTCCGGGACTCGAACCCGAAACCTGTGTCACCGAGTGCCGAGGTCATTCAGGCCTCACTTTTAATTGATAATAATATATCTCATATGTAAATTAAGAATTTAATAAATTAAATTAGAAATGTGCAGAGAATAATCTTGCTTTTGTAAAAATTCCTGCCATTTCTTTACTATTAAATAGAACGTAATTTGGCCTACAATATGTATAGAAATTATGTAAAAACTGGAGAAGTACATGGAGTTAGTAAGATAGTCCATTTAACTAGCAACTTGTTTAGCTGTGGTTTATATTACCGAGGATATAAGTGGTAGACTACACCTGAAAGCTGTAGTAGTATTGTAGAATTTAAACAAAAGTTAATCAAGATTTTTGGTTTGATTTTTTCACTTGAACCATCTTTGCAATTTTTAAATTCCAATTGATGGACAGAGTCTTTAATATCATCAGTGCTGTTGGTAGTTCCTTGATACGTGCTTTAATCGGTCTGTTGTATTTAGGCATGGTTTGAAAATAGTTGATTTCCTTTTCTCTCAGGAATGTGATCTGAGTTTTGGAATTTTGTATCTGAAAAACATTTCAGGCAAACACTTGAAAGTTTCATGAAGACGAGACCTTTAAATTTATCCTCGATGAATTTGAGAATTTCCTTGAGGTGGCCAATGTGACGGATCATCATGGCATTCTGATGGACGTTGCGGAGGGAATTCCTATTAAACAAGCGGAAATTCCGGCCTGTCCAGTCACTTCAAAGAAAAACATTTCTTGTCGACTCGTGTTAGAACTCTCCTTCGCCAAAATATTTCTTTTAAGAAAATCCGTGGAAAAAAGGGGGAGGTCATCTTTCATTAGAGTAGACATTAATTGATACATCATTAATAGACAACCTCACTTTTCATTAGAATAGACATTTTTCAGCTCGTGGTCTATCATAATCACGATGATACAACTTATGGTGTAGTCCATATTCTATCTGTAATTGTTTCGACCTGTGAAGGTCGTGCATATAATCACTAATTTCATGAGGCCTCATTATCTATGACACTGAACATCTGCTATCACATTTAAGTGACAGGTTGTTCTCATTAGTACAAAACACTAATTGCATGTAATATAATTACCCACAACGCTGCTGTCAAATTTGATTGATGGGTTATTATTAGGTACTTGTCAAAGCATATACATTCCCCATATACATAAAGAGATACATCCTGCAAGAATGAAATGCCAAAATTCTTCCCTCGGGAGAAAAAAATGCTACATTGTCAAGAATGGCTTTTCTTTAAAAAAAAAAAACAGTACGCGCCACCGCTTTTCCATGATTAAACGATTGATCAGATATAAAGATTCACATTAATGTTTATCTTACCTAAGGAAGGTGTCGATTTTGAAAGTATGAGTAAGGGTTTGTTTCAGAAGTGTCTCCCCCAAAATGATTTGCAAATTGGGGAAGGTGGGAAAAGACCTCTAAAAGGCTTCCCCCTGTTGTCCAGCAGTAGGCTGTTTGAGGTATACATAAATGAAAAACAAGGTATATCGATGTAAATAAAGTATTTCTTTTTCTTTAGGTTTAAAATCATAAAATAAGTCAACATTGTTTAAATAGATTATAGATCTTGAAACAAATATTTGCTTTGATTTTCTAAAAGTGGGTTCTAGCTCTTATTAATTATTTTTCTTTGGTTATTTTATATTTAATCAAGATTTTGATAAATTTTCATAATTTGGAATACTTAAATTATGCCATAATTTTCTAGTCATCCTCTGATGTAGCTAAGATATTTTTTTATATAAAATCTTCATGATAAGAAAAACAAAAACGATGAGAAATGTTAAAAACTTTGAGTAATTTGATTTCTTCCAATAACTTTTTTTAGACAGACAATACTGAAAGTTTTTTTTTATTTCTTTTTATCTACCTCAGCTGTAACTGAATTAGTACTTTATATTTTCCATGTTTACTATTTTATTATTGTCCTAATTGTATTTTTTCTTTTTTTTAAATTCTTATTTTATTACAGTATAATAACTATTAAATTACATAATTAATATCTTTTTAGAGATTATGTAATTTAATAAAATTAACGAGGTCAATGTTTTATTCATCAATAAATAAAATTAACGAGGTCGATGTCTTTTGTAAATAAATTATTACAAATTGTCGTTCGTTCTATAAAATAATTATGAGTATATATCTTAGAAATCACAATGGAAAATTTTAAGTATTTTTAAAAAGCAAAAATAAAAATATTACATATTTAACATGACAGTTTTTTAAAAAAAAAAAAAAAAAAAAATTGGAGAATTTAATCCCTTTACATACTTATATTAAAATGAACATTATTTTGATAAACATAATCTGATGGGAAGAATCAGAATTATGAGTGATCAGTGAATTAAAAATAATAATTAATAATGATGAAAGAAAGAATAACATTGAAATAGAAGGAAATCTCGATGAAAATTATAAATCCTTTTAAAATTATCCTTTCTAAAATTATATTATGATAAATTTCATAAAATGAATGAATAATAATACAATGATTAATATTTTTAATGTATGATGTTTAACATATTTTTACAATAATGTACAAAAAATTATACGCAAAAAATCTGAGTTTTCCAGATGTAAGCAGGAAAACCTTACATATAAATAGAGCTAGTTAAATTTTTTTGTTAATTCATTGTATCTTTTAATTACTATTTAAAAAATATAAATAAGTAATAAAATAAAATTAGGGTAATTTTTCAGAAAAGCAATCAATAAGAATTTTAAGCAAATTTTCTAAGCTTGTGAAGAAAAATGCTACATGTCAAAAATTTTACATTTGATGATTGAAATCATGCATGTAAAAAAAAACCGCTAATACATGATTTCCTAGAACTGATATCTGAATTTTAATGTATAAAATTAAAAAAAAAACATGGATGGTTTACTCCTGACTAGTTTTTTCTATATATGATAAAATGTAATTATGACAGCTTTTCTCGACAATCATAAAATACTAAATGAACAACATTCATATAACTACTGTAAACACCTTGAATTAAAATAAGAACAGCTTTATATTTACATATATATATCAGCTAAACATAATGTTTCCTTCTGTAAATACGATAGTGGTTTTTAAATAATTAACATCGGTCAGCTTTTTGCTATAGAAAAAAAAAAAAAAAAAAAACCCCTCAAATTTAAATATAAAGTAATAATGTTGATTTAAAAAATGAAAAGTAAATAATGCAGAATAATTTTAGGTCAATTTCATTAAAAAGTCTTAAATATACTACAGCATAAAGCACAAACTTTTATAAAGTTGATAAGTAAAGAGTGTATAAAATTAGCCATACATAAAAAGTTGTTTGCTAATGCCAGATATTTCAACTTTAATTGATTGCCTTAACTAATATAGCAGAATTGTAACAAATACAGTTTTGTCTAAAGTGAAACAAAGGGGACCACATCTAAATCTGCAAATGGGATGCTCTATTCTCCTTTTCTAATCCAATGAAATGATTATCCAGCCCAAGTACATTTGCCAATGTCAACACAAGAACTCAGTACGGTTTATTCATTAAGTTTTGAACTAAGGCATCTGTTAGTCCAATTCTTGAACCATCAGACATTTTTAAAATTTTCATGAATAAAAATCAATTGTTTTAAAATATGTAAGTATATTCAAACAAATAGTAAATAAAGATTTAATATATAAATTATGTAAAATGAATAAATAAGTAAAACCTAAGTATTTATTATTTCATAGGTAAAAAAATATTTAAAGCCAATTGCACTTTAATTTTAATAACACAAATAATTTAATTTAGATTTTATGGTACTTATAAATAAAACCACCTGTACAAAACCATAAAACAAATTATACACATGAAACAATATTTAATGAACATAAAATTGTGCAATGCTTTTTAAAAGCATCATTTGCATACAAATGATTTACTACAGGCATGTTAAGGTGTTTTTTTTTTTTTATAGTAATAATACAATAAAGGATTTTCAAGGCTTCTAAAAAAATTTCTTATTTTCCAAACTTAAGATTTTTGTTTTATGTATATAAGAAAATAGGTTTTAAAATTTTTTTTTTTCTAAAAACTTTATTGCATACAATTTAAATACAAGATTTTTCATTCCTATAAATATAAGATTTATTATTGCTTTATTACATGAAATTACTTGACAGATTAAAGTTATACTGAACCATTCAATAAAACATGAAATAACTTATATTAATAAAAAATTTTTATTTCTGTAACAGTGATTTAAAACAATAAGTTGCCAGAATTAGAAAATCAATTATATTTAAATTAAAACACTAACTATAGATGGACATTTAAGGCACAGTATATTACCGAGTTATTTAAACCTTTTATTTACAATGAAATGCAATTAAACTACAAGATAATCCCTACAGCATTAATAACTGTATTTTTTTAATAAAAGAAACTTTCAAATGATAATATCTTCAAAAGTGAAACTCATTTCATTACAAATACATTTGAAATTCTTTATTATAGATAATCTATTTTCCCTTTGATATTCAAATTAAGTCAATTATATATAGGATATGCATATCCATCTGGTAAATTCAATGAATAACAATAATATTTATTCTGCATGTAACAATTTGGAGTGTCTACATAATGAACTTTTGTGTGAAAATGCTTTATTGCATATCTCGCAGACAAAAGGTTTATCTTCCTCATGACTCTTATAATGAATTTGATAATGGATTCTCAAAGTCTGTTTCAATGAAAATGCTTTATTACATAACTCACAAATGTAAGGTTTTTCACCATTATGACACTGATAATGGGTTTTCAAAGTCTGTTTCAGTGAGAATGCTTTATTACAAATATCACAAGTAAATGGTTTTTTTTTTGTATGGGTACGATAATGGATTTTTAAATTAACTTTCTGTGAAAAAGGTTTATCACAAGTTTCACAAACATAAGGTTTTTCTTTTGTGTGAATAAGACAGTGCTTTGTTAAATCACCATTGTGAGAAAATGATTTATTACATAATTCACAGGTATAAGGATTTCGTTCCGTGTGAATACGATAGTGCTTTTTTAAATCGTTTTTATGTGAAAATGCCTTACAACATGTTTCACAAGTGTAAGATTTTTGTTCCGAATGGGTGCGATTGTGTTTATTTAAGTCGCATTTCCACAAAAAGGATTTACTACACAATTCACAAGTATAAAGATTTTTCGCGGTATGAATTCGATGATGTGCGTTTAAATAAGCTTTGCGAGCAAAGACTTTTCCACATACATCACACTCATTTTTTTCTATTCTAGAAACATTGCCCTCATTCATAACCGTTTTTTAATTAAATCTACTAAATGACTTTTGTCACATATTTCGGGTCGCTCAACGTTTCAAGCAGTATGTAAACAAAAAACAAAACAAATCGGAAGTTATTGCCAATACTTAAAAACAAATCCAGTCTAATGTTATATATATGGTCTGTCAACTGCACTGCTGTCTAAATCCTGACTACAAACTATAGGGTGTGTTGAAAAATAACACGTAGATAGTATAGGTTTCAGCGTTTATTGTTTTTTGATTAAGTTTTAAAACAAGTTTTATAATTTTTTATATATTTAAGGAAAAAAATTCAATTTAATAAAGCAAATAATTGAAATGAATTTTAATAGCATATCTAATTTTCCAATTCTGAAGATTATTTAGAAATATTTTCCGTGGTGGAAATCATTACAGATATACAAGTGCATCCAGATGTAGATCAGTAAGCTTGAAATAATTATAAAGGTATGTTGTGGCAGCCTCTTAATTTTCGCCTTCCAACATTTTGCAGGATGTATTGAATCAATCGGTATAAGCAAGACTAATTTCTTGATAATTGGTTGAAAGACGTTTACAGTTAAGTTGTTCTGTACGAACACTGTAATTGATGCTAATTCATCGCTGTCAAGATTACAATAATGACAAAGGTGAACTTTTTAGACGATTGAATGATACAAGACAGCATTAAGCTGCAAACCTTGCTTCTATTTTATGAATGAACAATCATCGAAATAGAGTATGGAGGTGAATTTGGTATTAGGTCCAATCCTTCAACATCTGTAGAATCCTACTTTATTTGATAATGTAAATTGTCCGGAGTTGTCCCTTTTGATGCCCGGACATTTCTGGTGCATATTAGAGGCAGAATAATGGGAACGACCATATGTGAAACAAGAGCTGCAGACAGTGGCACTACGTACTTTCAGCTTATGTAGAACAATTTTTCTTGAAAGATAACATCCGGTCCATTTGTGCACCTAGCGTGCAGGAGTGCTGAAATTCGAATCCGCTAACGGCATGGTTATTAGCCATTGCTTTCAGAAGTTAGAAGAATCGACGGCGATTGTATAAAGCATCTTATAGCGATAGTTAGGCTGGCT
This sequence comes from Caerostris extrusa, assembly GCA_021605095.1. Classification (NCBI taxonomy): domain Eukaryota; kingdom Metazoa; phylum Arthropoda; class Arachnida; order Araneae; family Araneidae; genus Caerostris; species Caerostris extrusa. The sequence continues at coordinate 167,732 of BPLR01011818.1, read as the reverse complement.
GCAGGGAATTTTGCAGATTTTCTCATATACGACACGCAAATGTGGGAACATTACTTATAATTCACTGTCCTACTCTTTCTCCTGGTTGATAGTGAATTCTGGTGGTGGCATGGATGTTTGTTGGGTGGTTCGAAATCCCCATTAAATTGTAGGTCCCGGTCTATTAAGCCCAAAGTGTGCACAAGATGACCGTTAGAGCGACAAACCCATACCAAACCTGGTCGATAGGCTGTTCGTGGTATTCACGAGGCCCACTGATGTTCCATTCTCATCTTTCTAACTAGTAAGGGGCTATTTTGCTCGTTTCAGTTACATAGATTAGTTACCATATGTAGATGAGGGGAAGTTAGATGGATGAGGAGAGAGAAATTGGAAAAATTTTCTAAAGAAGAATGGGGGAGGGGGAAGGATGATGAAATATGCCTAGGAAAATGATATGGGAAAAGTAGTAATTTTTTTTTTTTTTTTTTTGACGTTGCAGCTACACCTAGTAGTACCTTTTTTTCTCTTGAGGGAAATTTTTTTTACTCGTTTTGTTGTGTACGTATTTTCCATGACCAGGTAGTATCTATCATTTGTACTTGTCTTAATAATAGACAAGTACAAGTGATAGATACCAATTGTCTTATAACCATGGTTACTGGAACTACATCATTATAGAATTAGCCCCTATGGAGACACTCGCTTTAAGAGGGTTCCGCGCCACGCTGTACTATAATAACGTGTTCGCTGTTCCCTGGGAGGGGGGTACATAAAGCCCAGCTGAGGGCAGCCAATTGTAAAGGGGGATGCTGCATTGTTGCAGTACCCTATCCTGGTAGCTGTGGAGGTGCCTTTCCTCTGTTGGGGACGTGCCGTCGTGATGATTTGTTACTCAGATTCCGTATGCCTTCGGGTGGGCGGGTTAAGTTCTTTGAATTTACATCGTTACAGAATAGCTCATTATGTTTCTAAAGGGGTAAGGACAGTTGTCTGGACAGGAGGAGATCTTTGTGACACGTGCTAATCCTTCTTGTCCCATTCTTTCCTATGTTGTTAAAGAATGAAATAATAGCTACTATTATTTAGATGCTTTTAAAATCTCAAAAAAAAAAAAAAAAAAAAAAAAAATTAGTTTAACTAGATTGAAAACGAATTGACAAAAAAAAAAAAAAAAAAAATCAAGGTTTATCACTCTCTTTCATAACCTTATAAAAAGTTTAAAGAATGTGACATCATTTTTTTGATTGCTATCACATGTCTCGCTTAATACTTTTGGGTTTCCTCTAATGATTAGTAGTATCTTATTAAAAATGTATGTAACCTCATTTTTTTATCGTTATCCTATCATTTAATGATTGATATGCAACAAACACTTCCGGGTTCTAGCCTATATAATTACCTAGCGAGGATCCAGATACATCCAACTCGCACATATCGTACAGTCGGCTTTCCTCGCATAATTTTTAATGAGGATTCTTTGAGATTTACCACAATGATATCTATTTACGACATAGGAGTCGTGGGCATGCTTGTCCAAACGGACTCGGGTCCCGTCCCTGTAGAGATTTTGGCAACCCTATGTAATCCAACCACCATCCTTTTGACGGTCAATGTGACCGATCAAACCTACGGATGGGACAAGTGTCTCACCTCTTGGTGGATGTGTAATCGCGCAAAATTGCCATTTCAAGGTAAATATACCTTGGAAGAAGCGAGGGTTGAGATCCATAGAAGGTACGCCCTTAAAGAACAAGGGATCGGATTGTGGGTGGCTGTCAAGAGAGATATCCACAAGATTTTTGAGTTTGTGGATTGCCCATTGTTGAAATAACGGCAAGTAAGAAACGAAAATCTTGACATTATTCTTTATTGACGTATAAAAAGCTGGAATATGCATACTAAAAAAATCCTCCAAATCATGAACTTTTCGTAGTGTTCATATTTCATTTTATTTTTAAATTTTAAATAGTACATTTTCATATAATTTTACATTCAATGTCCATTTTTATTATCTAATATAGAGTATTTAAATTTTCTATCTTTTAAATCCTTTCAAATATGCTAAAGCGGTTGCTCCTAACATTCCTGTAAATGTTATGATTTTTAAAAATCCAGGTACTGACGGCAAATATTTTTCTGCAAAAGTATCCACAAAAGGTTCGGGAATCACATCCTGTAATTAAAAAAAAGGTGCTTAAATTAAGTTTCAAGTTTTGAAAGTAATTTTACATTATAAAATACATAGTTAAGGGAATGAAATGCTTTACTTAGAAAATATCATGCAGCTGGCAATACAGAGACAAGGGACAAGAAAATATAAGGAGTCTGATGGCTGAGTGGCTAGCTCTGGCACTCGGTACCACATGTTTCGGGCTCGAGTCCAGGCAGTGACATGGATGTTTGTAATGGTTCTGAATCCACTTTAAACTGTAGGTCCCGGTATAATTAGCCTAAAATGTGCACAAAATGACCGTAGAATGACAAACAAACCCAAACACGATCAGTGGATGGACTATGCTTTGTTATGTTTGTTGGTTTATCCCCCATGTTCCATTTATGTATGACACAAATACCAAAGGCTGCTGATAGGACAGCAATACCAAGAGTGCCGAGTGTAACTACTAAATACCAAGGGTAACTGTCAACGCACTGTTACAGTCACCTCTACACGTGCCCCTGGGTAGTGCTAAATGAGTAACAGCGATGCAGCCCTTGCTTATGGCATAAAGATTAACTATCTTTGTATTGCCAGCTGCATTACAACAGCAACAAACAACTCCCCATATTAGATTTAAACCTACTATAGACATTTTTTGTAATGAAAAATTGAAACATAAAGAGTTATTATTCTTGTGTTTATTGTTATTCTAACATGTAAACATAGATAATATAATAATAATGATACCTAACACACATATATAACCCTAAAAAATAAAATATATATAAATATAAATGAAATCATTAAAAAAATATTTATTTTAGTAGTGCGATATTTGTTTCTCCACTCTTTCACTTAGCTTTTTACCTATCGATCTCAATTTGGGGTTTTTTTTTCTAATGCAGCTGGCAAACACTTAGACAGTTGTCTTTGATGCCTTAAGACAAACGCTGCACTGATGTTACTCACTTAGCACTATCCAGGAGCTTGTAGTTGAAGAGTAGGAGCTTATAGTAGTAGTTTGAAGGCAAGCTTCGTAACAATACTCCTGCAAAGCTCTACAATCATGTTAGACCGGGACCTAGGGTTTAAAGTGGATTCCGTACCACTACAAACATCCATGGCACCGCCGGGACTCGAATCCGAAACCTGTGTTACCGAACCCCAGAACTCTAGCTACTCGCCATTAGGCCCCTAAATTTGGGTATTTGCACATCGTAATTGGTGTTGCAGGTTAGTGTCCGTTATGTTTGGTAAATTTCCTTTTCGGGAAAAAAAAAACCCCAATTCGCAGGTGTACTAAGTTGAACCAAAAGCTCTAAGAACATTCTGTGGCACATTTCTCAAATCTGATCATATGGATGCACAAATAATGTAGATTAGATAAAAGGTTATAGAACATAACGATTCAACAAGACATATACGTTTCAGAAATATGTGAAAAAAATTTTTGAAACTAACCTTGGACTGCGGTTCTTCTATCCAAATTTCGTCTTCAGTGATTTTGCCCATTTCATGAAGAACTTCTCGTGCTGCCCTCTCCCCTGCTTCGACGGCACCATTCATGTAGCCCGACCATTTGATAGCGGTTTCTGTTCCAGCAAAATAAAGTCTGTCGATGGGTTCTCGTAGAGCTCTGTGAAATATATTTTCCAAAATTAATCATTTCAGTATTGCTTTCCGGGGTTTTGTTAATACAGTTTTTTCAAATATTAATTCCTTAATTAAATTAAATTAATTAATTTTAGTTTTTTTGGATTTCAGTTGCATGTATCTACCAAAAGATGGCGCCAGGTAAACTTAAAAAAATGAATGAAAATTATTTATAAAGTTTACCATTATAGGCGCCATCTTTTTGCAGAAGATACATTCATTTTTTAAAAATTTATCTGCAACTGAAATCCAAAAAAAAAGAAACTAAAATTAATTAAATTTAATTACTGAATTAATATTTGAAAAAAACTGTATTAACATCAAGTGTCATCCACTGCAAGTTAAAAAAAATGTATTTGAACTTGAGTGGAGGAATAAAAAAGTATTCTATGAATGATTGAAAATTTGAACAAGACATATATAGGGAGGTGGGAACTAACAGTAGGAATTGAATAATATCCCTCTCAATTCTCTTCAAGTTAACATAATAATTTTCAATTTCTGTTAATAAAGTCTGTATTGTTTGAATCTAGCTATATAAATTTGAGAGCTGGCTTTTCCTGCAACGAAATAACGAACAGAATTTATGTAGTGGTTCAACAAAAAGTAGTGGTTTGTAGAAAGAATTTATTTTTTTTTTACTGGAATATTCTCCTTATGTATTTAATCAATAATTTTATGGAAACAACAAATATTGGGACATAATGTTAAACTACGAAGAATCAATGTATTACATTTAATTATATAACTTCAATATAAAATTAGGATGAATATGATGCAGGCGGTTACAACAACAGAATCATCCATCAAATGGAAGAACAAATTTCAAGATGTCATCCATAGATATTAATTAGGGGATAAAGTAACATCAAAACTGATTTAATAAAGAATCTAAATTTTCTTTGTAGACGTGCATATTAAGTAATTATTGCGTTTGAAATGCTTGTACAATACAAATTATAACGAAGTAAGGGGAAATTATAATATACTTTTTAAAAATTTATTTAAAGCTTAATTTTGAGTCTTTCTATGGTCTTTTATCACTTGAGGTTATTATATTTCTCAGAAAATTGTACTACATATTGGGTTGGTGCGTAATTATTAGGCGTTTCTTTGACGTGCTATATTTAATAAAAATTTACAATATTTTATAAATTTATGAATGAAAATATCCTTCTACTTTTAGATTATAAAAATGCGCGTCGTTAATCATACTCATATTTGTCATATCATGCTGTATTACTTTGAGAAAAAATAGAAAGCAGCTCAGTCATTTCGAGATCTCAACGAACTTTCGGTGACGGCACAATCAGCCAAAGTCGATGCAGGGAATGGTTTGCCCGTGTCAAATCTGGCGACACTAGCTTGGAAGATAAGCCAGGAAGAGGTCGACCATCGAATTTCGACGACCAGGCACTTTTAGCAGCCGTGGAAGGAGACGAAAGCTTGACAACTCGAATGCTGGCCCATAACTTCGATGTGGACCCTTCAACCATCGTTCGTCGTCTCAAAAGATTGGAAAGATATGGAAATTGGCTGGATGGATCCCCACGAACTGAGCGACAAATAAAGCCGAACGTGTCCGAATGCGTGTCGTGTTGTCGAATGCATCTTCAATAAGAGCTGGGAACTGCTTCCACATCCGCCGTATTCTCCCACAGAAACGCCAACCGACTACCACTATCGCATAAAAACTGGCAGGCGAACAATGTTTATGACGATTTCGATAACTTAGTGGTGGATGTCAAAGCATGGATCGCCTCCAAGAACACTGAATTCTTTGCTCGTGGAATCGACCATCCTCCAAGCAAATAGTTATTGAAGTAGATGGTGGCTACGCTCCGGATTAATCATTGAAAAATGTTATAGTTGAATTTTTTTTTTTTTTTTTTTACTTTTTCATAATAAATAGCGTTCAAGAATGCCTGATATTAGAGAGTTTTTGCATACCGTACTTTAAAATACGGTATTTTTTTCCTCTCTAGGGCGCATGCTCATAGGAAATTGCGCATGCGTATCTGTAATAATGTTTCCTATGAGCATGCGCGCTTAGGGAGGAAAAAAAATACCGTATTTTAAAGTACGGTATGCAAAACTCTCTAATATCGTTTAAAAACGCCTGATAATTATGCACCAACTTAATATTTAAGGAAGCTGATTAAGCTTCTGTCTATTCTTGAAGCTGAAGCTGGTGATTTCTGCAACATCCTACCTTCCATATCTTGTTAGAAATCCTGGAGGCATCAAAGTACAGCATCCACCAACGTACTGTTCTCCCATCCAGTTTTTTTCTTCATAATGGATGGGCTATTGAATAAAAATAACGATCATTTTAAGGGGCATTTAAAAATTTGCACTAAAAATTTAATAACATTTTAAACTTTTACTTAATTATCATATCAAAACAAAAATATTTCAGATTTCTTTTGTCATAAACTACATAATAGTAAGTTTCATTTCTATGTGGTACGAAACCTGACAAGTGAAGTCGAAATGAAAGATCCTTTGACTATGCCGTGAATAAGCATAATAAATCAGAATAAGGAGTAATGTACTTCAATGGAGCTTGGGGAGAAAGGTGCGAACATACCTTCCAGATATCATTCCTGGAGACATTTTCAATAGTGATAGCAAAATGTAGCTGCAGTCTAACAAGCACCCGTGATGCATACTGGATGACGCTGAATCTATTACATATCTGGCATTCTAGTAGACAAAAACTTAGGCGAAAATGTCGGACATATGAAAACAAAGTATAAATGACACAGGGTGATTATAATTAAAGTCCCACTTTCAAAATGCTTAAAAAAAAATAAATAAAAAAAAATAAATAAATAAAAGAACCAGCAATCACACTGAGTTCAAATTTGAACTGAAGATTCTTGAAGAAGCGGGAAATAGTACGGCATTAAAAAAGAAACATTCCAAAGTGTATTAACAGATGGCGCTGTAAGTGGCATAAAGAAAGTGAATTCGGCTGCCAGTGATTTTTGAATCGAATTTACAACGTATTTCGTATTATCGTATTTGGCAAAAAAAATTATCGTATTTGGCATGAGTTGCAGAGTAAATCAACTCTAGTGTTCAATGTGCTTGATTGTTTCGGTTTTTTAACAGAAAAAAATGACTTCCAAGACATTCAACAGTTATGACACTGTTAGTGAAAAGAACATCCATCATGACAAAGTTATACCAAATTGGATGGAAAAATCGGTGGAACTTTTTTTGACGCCATACCGTTTTTCCCTTCTTCAATTATCTTCAGTTCAAATTTGAACTCATTGTGACGAGTGGTTCTTTTTTTTACTTGAAAGTGGGATTTTAATTATAATTATCCTTTATATTGTAGGTTTGTATATTGTATTAATATACATGTATACTATATTACGAGAGAAACATAAGAAATGAATGAAACTTTTTACAAATATATCTTCAATGGTAAAAAAAAAAAAAAAAGATTTAATTTGTACCATTGAAAGATTTAAATCGATTCTGATGTTTCCTTTGTAATTTGCAATTTTGATACATGCGAATATATGAAAATTTTATTTTTAAATTCTAGGTTAGATCTCATAGTTAGATTAATATTTCTGAACAAATGATAATTCAACTAATTTTGTCTTCAACATCAATTTAAGTCTCTAATATCTAAAGAAATATACAAACAGTTATACTAAAATATACAGATTTTTATACTAAAATTCAGTCAGAAACAGATATACATGCAAGGCTTCGTGACAACCAAAGGCCTTCTGAAAACTTCTAGCAATTACACTTTTTCGCTCATCAGGACTCATGTTCGCCATTTTACGGCATTTATCACCTCCCACGAACCTGTTTAAGTAATTATAATAAGCATGTTAAGGACTAGTACTATAAAATAATACATTTTTCTTATAAAATATTAGTAACTATATCATTGAACAAGTCTCGCATAAGTTTTAAAAATATATTGTTTTCAACATTGTTATTTACATTGTTACATTGTTTATTTTATTTTCTGCATTGTTACATTGTTTATTTTATTTTCAACATTGTTTACCTGCCCCGAAACTGCTAAATTAATTAATATTAGCATCTGTATCATTGAACAAGTCTTGCATAAGTTTTAAAAATATATAGTTTTCAACATTGTTGCAATGTTTATTTTATCTTCAACATTGTTGCAATGTTTATTTTATCTTCAGCATTGTTGCAATGTTTATTTTATCTTCAACATTGTTGCAATGTTTATTTTATCTTCAACATTGTTGCAATGTTTATTTTATCTTCAACATTGTTGCAATGTTTATTTTATCTTCAACATTGTTGCAATGTTTATTTTATCTTCAACATTGTTGCAATGTTTATTTTATCTTCAACATTGTTGCAATGTTTATTTTATCTTCAACATTGTTGCAATGTTTATTTTATCTTCAACATTGTTGCAATGTTTATTTTATCTTCAACATTGCTGCAATGTTTATTTTATCTTCAACATTGTTGCAATGTTTATTTTATCTTCAACATTGTTGCAATGTTTAATTTATCTTCAACATTGTTGCAATGTTTATTTTATCTTCAACATTGTTGCAATGTTTATTTTATCTTCAACATTGTTGCAATGTTTATTTTATCTTCAACATTGTTGCAATGTTTATTTTATCTTCAACATTGTTGCAATGTTTATTTTATCTTCAACATTGTTGCAATGTTTATTTTATCTTCAACATTGTTGCAATGTTTATTTTATCTTCAACATTGTTGCAATGTTTATTTTATCTTCAACATTGTTGCAATGTTTATTTTATCTTCAACATTGTTGCAATGTTTATTTTATCTTCAACATTGTTGCAATGTTTATTTTATCTTCAACATTGTTGCAATGTTTATTTTATCTTCAACATTGTTGCAATGTTTATTTTATCTTCAACATTGTTGCAATGTTTATTTTATCTTCAACATTGTTGCAATGTTTATTTTATCTTCAACATTGTTGCAATGTTTATTTTATCTTCAACATTGTTGCAATGTTTATTTTATCTTCAACATTGTTGCAATGTTTATTTTATCTTCAACATTGTTGCAATGTTTATTTTATCTTCAACATTGTTGCAATGTTTATTTTATCTTCTACATTGTTGCAATGTTTATTTTATCTTCAACATTGTTGCAATGTTTATTTTATCTTCAACATTGTTGCAATGTTTATTTTATCTTCAACATTGTTGCAATGTTTATTTTATCTTCAACATTGTTGCAATGTTTATTTTATCTTCAACATTGTTGCAATGTTTATTTTATCTTCAACATTGTTGCAATGTTTATTTTATCTTCAACATTGTTGCAATGTTTATTTTATCTTCAACATTGTTGCAATGTTTATTTTATCTTCAACATTGTTGCAATGTTTATTTTATCTTCAACATTGTTGCAATGTTTATTTTATCTTCAACATTGTTGCAATGTTTATTTTATCTTCAACATTGTTGCAATGTTTATTTTATCTTCAACATTGTTGCAATGTTTATTTTATCTTCAACATTGTTGCAATGTTTATTTTATCTTCAACATTGTTGCAATGTTTATTTTATCTCTCAACATTGCTGCAATGTTTATTTTATCTTCAACATTGCTGCAATGTTTATTTTATCTTCAACATTGCTGCAATGTTTATTTTATCTTCAACATTGCTGCAATGTTTATTTTATCTTCAACATTGTTGCAATGTTTATTTTATCTTCAACATTGTTGCAATGTTTATTTTATCTTCAACATTGTTGCAATGTATGTTTATTTTATCTTCAACATTGTTAACTACCATGAACCTGTTAAATTAATTATAATAAGTATGTAAGACAAATGCGATAAACTAACAAATTTTTTATAAAATATTAGCAATTGTAATCTTCAGTTCGAATTTGAACTCATTGTGACGAGTGAATTACCACGAATTTTTTTACAGCATTTTGAAAGTGTATATAAATGTTTTTACTCCCTGTTAGAATTTCAAAATATTTTATAAAAACATTGTGATATATTTCCTTATTTTAACTTACCAAACTGTTTAAAATATATCATTATATCAGAAATATATCAGTGTTTAAAATTCTCAAATGTGCTAAAAATTCTGTTTTTCTGTTTTCTTATCCATTATTACAATAAAGTATAAAATTTATCATCGTTAGAAGATCATATTCTCAGGTAATATAGAATTTTTTTTTTTATTGTGAATCTAAGAAGTTTTTGGCAGAATATCTCAAAATCCGTTTATCATAAATTAAATTTTTTATAATTTACCGAAACGTTCTATCTAAAATTGAAAAAATTAAAAACTTTATTCATGCTATTTTCATCATTAAATATTTAAAGTACTAAAAGGTAAGAAGGAAACTAACCCGATAATTGCTGGAAATGTACCATCAGGCTTTGTGTCATCTAATGCAAAGAAAACTGGATGTTCATCGTCTCCACTATCATTAATGTGCCATTTAACCCTAAGAAAAAATATGTATATTTAGGTCCATCAATTATCAAAATAATAATTAGAAATAATTGGAGTACTTCATGTCTTCTCGAAGCAGAACATTTTTTTTTTCACACGATTAAAATAAATTTTTACAACTGCAATAGAATAAACACGATATTTACCTACATAAACTAAAACGGCTGAAGACATAAAATCATTGTACTTTGAAAAATCCAATCATATCCAATGAAAGAATAGCCGGAATCCTAATTCATCGGAACTAGACATTTTGAAGACATATATCATGAAAGAAACATCCATTAATTTTGAATTGCGAATACCTTCCTCAATGCGGATCAGTGCTTCTCAGAAGGGTTTGAGCTTGTTACTAGAATATTTCACAATGGTACGCCGCTAAATATCCTGGTATGTCCTTGCAATGCTCCTGTCCTAGATCTGCTCAAACGGCTTTAGCTAGACTGAGGACTGGCCACACTTAGAGTTTGACCTTCAATGGAGACGAGAAGACATATACCCCTCGTCAATATTCGACCATCGCGTCTCTCTCTCATCTCATCGATTATATTGGTGCCTCTGTGAGGCAACTGTTGAATGAGGGGAGGACCGTTTACGATCTATTGATGCGTCATGATCTATTGGACTTGGTTTAGATTCGAAATCAAGGATAAGCAACAACAACAACAACATATTTCACAATTTGAAAAGAACTTTTCTATCGGACTGTTTTTTAACAAGGTAATGGCAGGTAACGGAAGGCATTTTTATTTCCCAACTGAATGGCATGGTATTTTCCGAATATTTCCTTTCCTAGCTTCATGTATGGCTGTATGATTGCTAACCGCCATGAGGAATATGACTGCCTTCTCTGGCTTGGGTGACTGGAGACATATGAGATACCCTTCGACGCTTTCTATGGTTACCTTGAACTCATCGATTACATATTCCAGTTTCGATAAATGAAAGCATGAAATTTAAAGTACACGTAAGCTATGGTTTTTTTTACACGATCAAATAATGACAAACCGCTGGTGTGACTATTTAAACGAAACTTAATAAGATCTTCAACTCTAACAAAAAAGCAAAGTACACGATTTTCAAATGAAAATTCTGCTCATGATACAGCAGCCCTGTGATGCCTTTACAACGCGCTTCGATATTTTGCACACTTATGTTAGGAGAAAGACCCACTTTGAAAGCCATCAAATCTCCAGAAACTTTAGTAAGTCTCCCGTTACATTATTTGTTCTATCTATTCTACCCCTGGATATTATCTTTTGTATTGCTACATGCTTCGCATTTCCCATCAATGACATATTTTTATGCGAAGTTCTATTTTCCATGCAAGTACAGAGTGATTATAATTAAAGTCCCACTTTCAAAATGCTGTAAAAAAAAGAGCCACTGATCACAATGAGTTCAAATTTGAACTGAAGATACTTGAAGGAGGAAACAGTACGCCATCAAAAAGTTCCAAATGTATTAATAGATGGCCCTGTAAGCGACATAAAGAAAGTGAATTCGGCTGCCAGTGTTATTTTGAATTGAAATTACAATGTATTTGGCATGAGTAGCGCATTAAACCAACTGTAGTGCCCAATGTGTTTGATTGTTTCAGTTTCTGATAGAAAATAACAGTGGCACAATGATAGAAAAATAACAGTGGTTGAATGATTTGTAAGTCACTCAATAGATGTGACACTGTTAGTGGAAAACTCCTATTCGCCATGGCAAGATCAAGATTGATGGGAAAATAGATGGAACTTTTTTGGAACTTTTTTTTTTTTATGACATACCGTTTCCCCCTTTCTTCAAATACCTTTAATTCAAATTTGAACTTATTAAGACAAGTCGTTCTTTTTTACAGCATTTTGAAATTGGGACTTAAATTATAATCACCCTGTATCAGATTTCATTAATGATATTGTAATTTTGATGATGACCAGCGTAATAATAGTTTTTTTACCTATTTGCTTACATTTAATTTAAATTAAATAATTGTTTGATTTTGATAAGGCTTATATTTACTATACGATTAAATTAATGATGCAATACAAGACATTCTATATTTACGTATAATATTTTTAATTAAATAAAACAGGGCAATAATACAATGTTTTTCACCATCACAAAAAACAAGTAATATAAAAAAAAAATTTTAAAGTCAATTCCTACTTTTTTTTTCACTATATTGCAGAAAGTCCTTTATAAAAAATTTTCCATTCATTTTTTTTAAAGTTTATCTGGCGCAATCTATTGAATGAATTAAATTAATCAATGAATTAAATTTAATTACTGAATTAATAATTGAAAACTGTATTAACATCCAGTGTCATCCACTACAAGTTCAAAAAATGTATTTCAATTTCAGTGGATGAATAAAAAGAGTTTTATGAACGATTGAAAATTTGAACAAGATATATATATAGGAGAGTGTGAGCTAATAGAAGGAACTGAATAAATAAATAAAATATTACCCTTATTCCTCCAGAATGCCGTTTTGTAATACAAATGAAGTTTTATAACCGATCCCTTGGGCATTCTGTGCATGAGTTGGTTGCGCAAAGGAGGTAATGGTGGATTGAAATGGATCTTCACTTGTATCAGAGGAGAGCATGCTAGGATTACATATTTGGTCTGAAAGAAAAGTAGACGTAATCCAAAATAACTTTTTTTATGAATAATTCAAAATTAACAAGCTCAATTTTAATCAATTTCTTACTAATAAATTATTAACCCTGGAAATTTTAAATTCGTGGATTTAAAATTAAAATACATGGTGATTATAATTTGATCCCAGGGGGTACAGGGGTGCTCCATGTTTCAAAATGGTGTAAAAACAGAACCACTCGTCACAATGAGTGCAAATTTGAACTGATGATACTTCAAGAAGGGCGAAATGTTAAGCCATCAAAAAAGTTCCAAAGTGTATTAACAGATGACACTGAAAGTGGCATAATTCGGCTGCCAGTGTTATTTTGAATCGAAATGACAACTTATTTGGCATGAGCTGCCTCATTGAACCAACTTTAGTGTTCAATGTGCTTGATTGTTTCTTTTTTCTGACAGAAAATAACAGTGTCGCAACTGTTAGTGGAAATCCTATTCGCCACGGCAAGGTCATACCAAATTGGATGAGCAAAATCGGTGTAGCTTTTTTTTTGGAACTTTTTTTTGATGTCATACCGTTCTAAAAAAAAAAGTTCCATCGATTTTTCCATACAATTTGGTATGACCTAGCCGTGGTGGATTGGCTTTTACACTAACAGTATCACAGCGCTGTTGAATGACTTAGAAGTCATTTTTTCCGTCAAAAAACCGAAACAATCAAGCACATTGAGTTGATTTAATGTGCAAATACGTTCCCAATTTGCATGCCAAATACGTTGTAATTTCGATTCAAAATAACACTGGCAGCCGAAATCATTTTCTTTTTTGTTGCTTGCAGCGCCATTTATTAATACACTTTGAAATGATTTCAAAAGAATAACTTATTTATATAATATTTTACATAAATATATCTTCAGTTCAAATTTGAACTCATTGTAACGATTTTTTACAGCATTTTGAAAGTGGCACCTTAATTATAATCACTCCTGTATATGTGATTTAAACATAATCTGCAGAGACATATTGGGATTTGAAATTACTACTGTGATCTTAAATCTGATAAATACTGAAATAATCTTTAAAGAGGTGAATTTCGTCTACTTCGATTCGTGAATATCTATACTGGAATAATACTCAAAAATTTTATTTGACTGAATAACTATTAGTTGTTTGCTCCATAAATTTTATGACAAAGAACAGGAAAAAAAAATGAATAGCTGTTGAAATAAAAAAATGAATGGAAACGTGAAAAGAATCTGGCATGCCGTACATGGAAAAATGCAATGAATGGCAATCCGTTACAGAAAATGGATAAAAAAAAAAAATAAAATGGAAAAAGGATGTATATGGATATGGTATGGATAAATGGCACTCTTTTACAGAAAAAAAAAAAGGCAACCTTACAAAAGAAAAAAATAAAAAGAAAAAAAATAAATGGCAACCTTACAAAAGAAAAAAATAAATAAATGGCAACTTTACAAAAAAAAAAATAAATAAATGGCAACCTTACAAAAGAAAAAAAAAATAAATAAAAAATGGATACAAAAGAAAAAAATAAATAAATGGCAACCTTACAAAAAAGAAAAAAAAAAATAAATGAAAAAAAAATAAATGGCAACCTATGAAAAATATAATAAATGGCAACCTTACAAAAGAAAAAAAGAATAAATAAATGGCAACCTTACAAAAGAAAAAAAAATAAATAAATGGCAACCTTACAAAAGAAAAATAATAAATGGCAACCTTACAAAAAAAAAAAAAAAAAAAAAAGAATAAACCTTACAAAAGAAAAAAAAAAAAAAAAGAATAGGGAAAAAAAAAAAAGAATAAATGGCAACCTTACAAAAGAAAAAAAAAAAAAAAAAAATAAATAAATGGCAACCTTGAAAAAAATAAATAAATGGCAAATCTTACAAAAGAAAAAAAAAAATAATAAATGGCAACCTTACAAAAGAAAAAAAGAAAAAAATAAATGAATGGCAACCTTACAAAAGAAAAAAAGAATAAATGGCAACCTTACAAAAGAAAAGAATGAATGGGCAAAAAAAAGAAAAAAAAAAATGAAAAAAAAGAATAAATGGCAGAAAAAAAAATAATGAATGGCAATAATGAAAAAAAAATGAATGGCACCTTTTACAGAAAAAAAAAAAGAATGAATGGCAATAATGAACCTTACAAAAGAATGAATGGCAATAAAGAATGAATGGCAGCCTTAAAAAGAATGAATTAAAAAAAAAAAGAATAAATGGCATTCTTAAATAGCAGAAAAAAAAAAAAAAGAATGGCAATGAATGGCAAGCTAACCTTACAGAAAAAAAAAAAGAAAAGAATGATAAAAAAAAAAGCTAAAATAAAGAAAACTTAATTTTATATTAACTTATTTAAGAAAAACAATGAATTAAAACAATACAATTTGTAAAATAACTAAATCTAAACATAGATACCTTATATTCTTTTCCCTGTAAAGTCTTCACCAAGACAACATCCTTTGCTTCTTGGTTGATGCCAACAACAGGGCTATTCTTAAGAACTAAATCAGCTGCAATCAAGAATATATCAATAAGCAAAAACAATGAAGTAAAAATCAAAAATATTTTATTAAATGAATTCTTTATTAAATTAAAAAGACTCACCTCCTATTCTTTCGACCAACTTTTCACTAATTTGTTGAGACCCACCAACAAATTTTCTTTCCTAAATGTGAATAAGTTAAAAAATTGAATAAGGTGTCATTATGCCCATAATGCATAACAAAAACATTGAGAGGTTAGATTATAATACTGTGTTCAGAAAGTAAAACCAATTTTCAATTTAAAATTCCCAGGACTTATGGAATTTAAATTTTTTTTCTTTTTTAGATTGCTGGCACTGTTCTTGACATCTGTGTGAAATTTGACGTCAAAATATTCATTAGCGTTCGAGTTACGCTTGGCTTCGTGAGACGCTAAAAAACTGATTCCGGCAATTTTTGAAATGTTCTTTTATTAATTGAGCAAAGAACTTGCATTAAGTTTTGTTTGCGAAAACGTATAGAATATTGCAAAAGGCATTCAGTGAGCATTTCTATATTGGAAGGAAATGTTTACAAGTGGTATAAACAGTTCAAAGAAGGTAGAGAACGTATTGAAGACGGAGAGCCCTCTGGTCGACCACCAACCTCAACTGACGAAGTTCACGTTCAAAAATTAAAGATTTGATGCTTGTAAACCGCCGATTTGCAATTAGAGACCTTGCCGATGATGTTGGAATTTCAAAAGGATCGGCTAATTCCATTTTGGGCCTCAAACCCGTCAAATCTCGATGGGTACCGAAAACACTGAATGCGCCAGCTCACACTGATTAAATTCTTCGTGACTTTTTCGTCAAAAATGAAACCCATATCGTTCCCCAACCATCGTATTCACACCGTGCGACCTCTCTGGCTATTCCCTTAAATTCAAAAACGCCCACTCCGGGGACACCTTTTTGAGTCGACTGAAGAGATTCAACGTGAATTGCCGCGCTCTTTAAAGGTCATCCCTGCCGATGACTGCTTAGCATGCATTGAGGATTGGAAAAAAGGTTGACATAAGTGCATTGTGTCCGGAGGGGATTATTGAAGGCGATGAAATAAATTTGGAAGAATAAAGAGTTTTTGAAAAAAATAATTGGTCTTACTTTTTGGCACGGTAGTAACCTCAAACGTTTAAGCTAAAAAAAAATCACGCGAGCTGAAGAAATTAAAGTTAAATTTTATGAAGTAACTTTTATTTTTTTTTCTCCTTTTTTTTTTAAATGTACTAACTAAAGTAAATACACATTGCATAAATTCAGATTTAACTATAAGAGTTAATTAATCTGGCTATTTTCAAGAGCTCTGTTAAATAATAAAAGGATGTGTTCTATTTCAGGGGTTTTCTTCAAGAAATTTAAAGCTTTTGAAAAACAAACAATAAGCTAACATACATGATGCAATACACATCGTAAATCACAAAAAACACATTGTGATTATAATTAATGTCCCATTTTAAAAATGCTGTAAAAAAAAAAAAAAAAAAAAAAAAAAAACACTCGTCACAATGAATTCAAATTTGAACTGAAGATACTTGAAGGGGGAAACGGTATGGCATCAAAAAATTTTCACCGATTTTCCCCATCAAATTTGGTATGACCTTGCCTTGGTGGATGGGCTTTCCACTAACAGTGTGTTACAACTGTTGTTGACTTGGAAGTCATTTTTTCCGTCAAAAATACCGAAACAATCAAGCACATTGAACACTACAGTTGGTTCAATGAGCAACTCATGCCAAATACGTTGTCATTTCGATTCAAAATAACACTGGCAGCCGAATTCACTTTCTTTATGCCACTTACAGTGCCATCTATTAATATACTTTGGAACTTTTTTTGATGCCGTACCATTTCCCTCTTCTTCAAGTATCTTCCTTTTAAATTTGAAATCATTGTGAAGAGCGGCTCTTTTTTTCAATTCCTACTATTAGTTCGCACTCTCCTATATATATCTTGTTCAAATTTTCAATCATTCATAAAATACTTTTTATTCATCCACTTAAGTTCAAATACATTTTTTTGAACTTGTAGTGGATGACACTTGATGTTAAAACAGTTTTTTCAAATATTAAATCATTAATTAATTCTAATTAATTAATTATATTTTTTTTAGATTTAAGTTGCATGTATCTAATAATAGTTGGCGCCAGATGTAAGAGAAAAATTTCAACTTTATTTGTAAAGGACTTTTCGGCAATATAGTAAAAAAAAAAAGTAGGAATTGATTTAAATTTTTTTTTTTATATTACTTGTTTTTACAGCATTTTGAATGTGGGATTTTAATTATAATCATTCTGTATTTAAAATGATAGTCTCTAATTGTGGACCATAATTACAAAGCTGAGTTTTCATAGTTTATAGTTCATCATTTTTTATTTTATTAAGTTAATTAACTTAATAATAAATATTTATTTTAAATAGTCTTACTTGACCCCCATTTTTTGTGAAAACCATTCTCTTCATCCCACCGCATTGTTTGATGTACCACAAAAAAGCGAGAAGAGATGATTCGTGCGGCTCACATGTGATAAAAGCTTTAATGATTTCTCTAAAGACCTCAATTGCTCCTCTAAAATTTAAAAAAAAAAAAAGCAAAATTAAAAAAAATATATGCATTATTATTAAAAGTCTATTTTTATTGAATTAGTGTATAACAATTTTAGTTTAAATGAATAATTCAATTAAATGGTTATATTGCATTATTATCATCATTGGCGCAACAGCCCAGTGTGGGCCAAGGCCATCTACCTACTGGTAGATTTCGAGACGAGAGATGTTTTATTTTTACGGGTTATAGGGTTGTCAGCTCTACGCCCAACGCTCAACAGTCATATGAGACCAGGACCTACGGCTTAAAGTGGATTCCAAACCACTACAAACATCCATGGCACCGCCGGGACTCGAACCCGAAACCTGTGGTACCGAGGCGCCAGATATTGCATTATAGATTTGAAAATATATGGGATGCAAAATTTAAATACAGGATGTCCCAGCAAGACCGGATAAACTCTGCACAGCCAGATTCGTTGTTTGGAATACATAAAAAAATGCCCAAAATACTGTATCTCTACGACCCATAGTTTTCGTGGAAAATACAAGACAGAATGTATGACGTGATATCATGCATAAAACATAATGCATGCATAAACATAATATATGTATAAAAACCCTTTTATTTGAAACATGATCATTTGCATAATTTTATAATTTTAATATAATTATATTTGCATAATTTTAAATAGGAAGATGGTCAAAAATGTCCACCGTGCATATGGAGGCATGCATGTGCGCTTCTTAGAATGATTAACTGTACGCGTTCTAGCATCGTAGTATCCACAAAAATAAATGCACTATGGAGACAAGCAACTAAGTCCATTCCTGAAGTAACTGAGTCTCGATAAACTAATTCCTTTAGATGGCCCCATAGGAAGAAATCTAAAAGGGTCAGATCTGGAGATCGTTTTGGCCATGAAACATTACCCCGACACCCAATCCAGCGGCCTGGTGGTGTGCCTCATTATGCGCGTCGGACATTTCGAACATCTTCCTATGTAAACTTATGCAGTTACTACAATAAATCTGCATAAGTCTACTATAGTTATCAAATGACTAGCAAATATGTTGATAAAGTTACTTAATGTCTAGTTACTATTTTTTTAGTAACAATGTTCATGTTTCGAATAAAGGTTTTCTTTTCGTAAACCGGATATGTCGTCATACATTTTGTCTCGCATTTTCCTCGAAAGCTGTGAGTCGTAGAGATACAGTTTTTTGGGCATTTTTTATATATTCCAAACAAGGAATCTGGCTGTGCAGAGTTTGTCCGGTCTTGCTGGGACAACCTGTATATTGAAATTGAATAACCAAAATTAATAATATTCCTTGAAGTTAATCTTACAAGCCAAAACATACTACTAGGCGATCAGTTAGATTCGATGGCTATGCATAATGCCCCCTGTTTATTTGAAAGGTTTTAAAACAGAGATTTTAGAAAAATGTTTCCTTTCAATAGAAGAGGCAAAATTAAAAAAAAAAAAAAAAAACACGGGAAATCTGCTCGGCAAATTTCACCTTATCATGTCTAAACATGTCGCATAAATAAACTCAGAAATATGCCGATGTTTAATAATGCAAGAGATATATGAAGCAATTGATTGGAATGCTACAAGAATGACTAAATTCGATAGCCACATGAATATAGCAATGTTGAATAGATCAAGAACTTCATGAAGAATGAATTGTTTTTGATCTATTCAATCAAGGAGAATCTATAAAAGAATATTCTATTTCTATTCTATTTTTCTATCTATTTAGAATCTCTAAAAGAATATTCAAAAGTAAGATAAATGTAGTCGTAAATGAAGATTCCAAATTCTACAAAAAACGTTATCACATACAATACCCAAAAGAATATATCAAAGTTTGAATATTCAAAGTAGGCACAAATGAAGAATTCCAAATACAATAAGAAGCACTATACACCTCAATAGGCACCGGAAAATTCCAAAAGTGATAAATATGAAACTTCAAAAAGAAGGAATTGATCAATTCACTACGAGTACTTATAGTATAGCCATTGGAAATACAAATGTTTAAAATCCCAACCTAAAACATGAAAAGTGATTCAAAACTATACTACAAAACACTTCAAACAAAAGCCAAATTCTCCAGAAAATTCCTTAAGACTAACGTTATTCATGAAACATTTCAAGAGAGAAACATAAGGAGTCCAAAATAAAATTTTCCATAAAATTTGCAATGGAGATCTATTTGCTCAACCCTCTTTTTCGGATAACATCACGGACCCCTAACCAGGACAACATCATGTTCCCACATGACAATATATTGAAACTGAATACCCAAAAATTAATAATATTATTTGAAATTAGTCTTACAAGCCAAAACCGATAGCGAGGCGATCTAACGTAATCAGGGATTCGACGATTATGCATAAAGCCCCCTGTTTATTTGAAATGTTTTAAAACAGAGATTTTAGAAAAAATATTTCCTTTCATGTTCATGTGAACAATCTACATATCTATTGGAAAATAATAAGTCACATATTATAAGAACTCTATTTCTTCATTTACTTTCAATTTTCTGTTCTGAAGCTTTTCAAAAATGCACTAACTGCAGGGTGATTATAATTAAAGTCCCACTTTCAAAATGCTCTAAATAAAGGGGACCACTTGTCAGAATGTGGTCAAGTTTGAATTGAAGATACTTGAAGAAAAGGGAAACGGTACGGCATCAAAAATGTTCCAAAGTGAATTAATAGATGGGTATGTAAACGGCACAAAGAAAGTGAATTCGGCACCCAGTGATATTTTGAATCGAGATTACAACATATTTGGCATGAGTTGCACATTAAATCAACTGTAGTGTTCAATGTGCTTGATTGTTTCGGTTTTCTGACGGAAAAACGACTTCCAATCATTCAACAGTTGTGATACTGTTAGTGGAAAGCCTATCCACCACGTCAAGGTCATAGCAAATTGGATGGTAAAAATCGGTGGAAGTTTTTTGCAACTTTTTTTGATGCCATACCGTTTTTTCCTTCTTCAAGTATCTTTAGTTCAAATATGAACTCAATGTGACGCATGGTTCTTTTTCATAGCATCTTCAATGTGGAGCTTTAAATATAATCACCCTGTATATAAATAATAGCCATTCTGGGATACACATATAGAAAAATATAAAGTTACCTAATAAATATATGATTTATATATATGATTATATATTGATATTGATATTATATATTGATCTAATAAATATATGATGAATATATATGATTTATATATTGATATAATATCCTAAAATTGATATCCCTATCGATATAATATAATATTGATATAATATCCTGAAACCGAAGAACAAAATACTATATTTAATGTCATAAAAATATTTAGTATAAAATGTATACGCATTTGTATCAAAACGCTTGTCTATTAAACATGAAAATTATTGTAGAAATCCTTCTTATGTGGCTATTACGAGTATCAGTACCTAGAAAGTTCTATTTCTAGATATGACATTTAGGTATATTTTAATAAAACAATAAAAATTATAAGTTTTTAGCAAATTTAAATTAAATACAAAGCATCTTAAAAGCTAATTAAACAAAATAGGATTCAATATATCTGTAGAACATCAACTGCTACAAAAGGTAGCAAACGATAACCCAAAAGATGTAAGAAATGCACATCCAATAAATAAATGCAGCAAATTACTTTGTCCAACAGTGCTGCTTTAAAAAATCGTGAAATGTCATCTGATCCCATTGCTCTGCATGTGGTGCATCCCATGGAGCATTTGCTGGTATCTATAAAGAAACAGAAATTCTCATTATAAAATTCGATACACTTATAGTAAATTGTAATAACGAAAATTTTAAAAAAATGTATATAAAGAATATTTTTATATACTACTGTGTCCAAAAGTAAGACCAGTTTTCAATTTAAATTTCCCGGGCATATGGTATTTTAATTTGTTTTTCTTTTTTTAGGCTGTTGGCACTGTCCTTGACATCTGTGTGAAATTTTACCTCAAAATATTCATTAATGCTTGAGTTACGCTTGGTTTTGTGAGATGCTAAAACTGATTCCGGCGATTTTAGAAATGTCTCTTCAATCGATCAAAATGGTGTCCACGGAGTAGTGTTTTGAGTTTAGGGACTAGCCAGAAGTAGCACGATGTTAAATTAGGTGAATACGTTGGTTGTGGAACGATATGGGTTTAATTTTTAGCGAAAAGTCAAGAAGAGTCAATGCAGTTTGAGCTGACGCTTTCAGTGTTTTCGGTATCAATCAAGATTTGACGCGTTTGAGGCCCAAAAGATCTTTTAAAATGGAATTTTG
Organism: Caerostris extrusa; assembly: GCA_021605095.1. NCBI lineage: Eukaryota > Metazoa > Arthropoda > Arachnida > Araneae > Araneidae > Caerostris > Caerostris extrusa. The sequence continues at coordinate 145,456 of BPLR01011818.1, read as the reverse complement.
AAATTCCAACATCATCAGCAAGGTCTCCGATTGTAAATCGACGATTTGCAAGCACCAAAGCTTTAAATTTTTGGACGTGAGCTTCGTCGATTGAGGTTGGTGGTCGTCCAGAGGGCTCTTCGTCTTCAATGCGTTCTCTGCCTTCTTTGAACTGTTTATACCACTTCTAAACATTTTTTTGCGATATAGGAATGCTCACCGAATGCCTTCTGCAACATTCTATGCGTTTCCGCAAACAAAATTGAATGTAAATTCTTGCTCAATTAATTTAGACATTTGAAAAATCGCTGAAATCAGTTGTAGCGTAACTCAAACACTAATGAATATTTTGACGTCAAATTTCACACAGATGTCAAGAACAGTGCCATCAACCTAAAAAAAAAAAAAAAAAAAAAAAAAAAAAAAAAATGGATATTCCATAAGCCCTGGGAATTTTGAATTGAAATTTTTTCTTAATTTTTGGGCACAGTAGTATTACGCCATTTTTGCTATTAGTAAACATGGATGCCAGTAGAGCATTACTTCTTTTCCCATCTTTTCAATGAGACAATTCATATTATTGACATCCATAGAAACAAAAAGATTTTGATCTCCAGGAAATCCGGGAGCTTCGTGGCATACTCTTTTCCCTAAAAACAGGAGACAACAGTAATTGAGATGCATATAAAAAAAAGAAAAATATTTAAATTTAGACACAATATTAGTTAAAATTTTATTGATATGAAGCAGACAGTTAGAATTAATTTTAAATAACCATTATTTTTCATTATTCAATTCAAAAATTATATTATTAGGTTGGTGCATAATTATCAGGCGTTTCTTTGACGTGCTATATTTTAATAAAAAATTAACAATATTTTATACATTTAAGAATGAAAATATCCTTCTACTTTTAGGTTATAAAAATTCTTGTTGATAACCATACTCATATTCGTCATATTATGTTGTACCACTTTGAGAAAGGATGGAAAGCTGCGCAGTCATTTCTCGCTCTCAACGAACTTTCCGGTTAAGGCACAATCAGCGAAAGTAATGCAGGCAATGGTTTGCCCATTTCAAAACTGGCGACACTGGCTTGGAAGATAAGCCAGGAAGAGGTCGACCATCGAATTTTGAAGACCAGGCACTTTTGGCAGTCGTCAAGCTTTCGTCCCCTTCCACAACTCGAATGCCGGTCGACAACTACAATGTGGACCATTTAACCATCGTTCGTCGTCTCAAAAAGCTTGGAAAGGTATGCAAATTGGCTGGATGGGTCCCCCACGAACTCAGCGACAATAATAGAGTCAAATGTTCGAATTTTCACCGATTTGCTTCAACGAAACGAGCGGGGTCTGTTTCTGAAGGATCTTGCCACTGAGGGATGAATCATGGCTTCTTTTCGAAAACCTCAAAAGAAAGAAGTTCTGCGTTTCACCAGGAGTTTCACCAAAGGAATAACGAAGGACGCGCATTGTAGGCAATGTGATATGTTTGGTGTGACAGAAACGGAATCATCCATTGGCAAATCATCTTAAACGGGATTTGTTATTGGTGGAACCTCACCCAAAAATGAGTATGATTATCGACAAACATTTTTATAACCTAAAAGTAGAAGGATATTTTCATTCATAAATTTATAAAATATTGTTAATTTTTATTAAAATACAGCACCTCAAAGAAACGCCTCCTAATTATGCATCAACCCAATAATAGCAGGAAAATAAATTATGCTTTCTATGAATATTAAAAGATTATGAAATAGAATAATGAAACTTGCACAATATTTGATTATGACTACTTTCTAATAAAAAGAAAAAAATATTTAACAATGTATAGTATCTTAGATTTCATAATATGATATCGTAATGGTTGTCAAACTTTTATCGTTTGATCCCCCTTTCATGATAAAAAATTGTCAAGTTTCTCTTTGACAAATCCCCACACTTATTTTTTTTTATGAAATAGTTGTAATTCTGACAGTGTAACAAATTTTTCCTTTAAATAAAATGAAAATCCTTCAGAAAAAAAAAAAAAAAAAAAAAAAAAAAAAAAAAAAAAATTATTCTTAAAATTAAAATTTTTTTTTCCATAAAATTAAAAAGTTAAAATAGTTCTCTTTCACGCACTTCTTCGAAAGTTCAAATATTTTTTCATTACATCTGATGAATCACATGGGTAGCCAAGGTTCGAAAATATTAAAGCGATGGAGATATTCTGCTAGATAGCCATGGCCAAATAGCAAAATGAGAGAGAGAGCATGCTATCCCGATGTTTGCTTTATTCTGCGTTTACGTATTAACGCGACCTTGGCTACAGATTTGGCGGTTTTTAAGGTCTAACAGCTGTTTGCTGATTTTTGACGCCATTTTTTAGTGCTACGAAAATGCGTATTTGGGATTTGCCAGAAACAGAACAAGATGCAATTTTATTTTTTCATGAGCGAAATATTTTACTAAAAAAACGAAAATGTCCCAATTCCCAACATGAAACTTTATTTTGGTAAACGTAAGTTTTGGAAATGCAATTTCAGTCAGTGTGCTTATCATGTGGGACTTAGAAAAGACAACTGGTTTGAGGAAGCAGAATTCCATTTAAAACCGCCAAATCTGTAGCTGCGAAAAGATAACTGCGTGCGCGTGCGAACAACAAGATTGCTCTTTATTGGCGCAACTGTAGCCAAAGTAGTTAATACGTTACCGTTCTGTGTTTTCCTTCTCTGTATGTGATCCTTATTGTAATAGATTGATTTTCAATAAAGCCATATGTTACAACTCATAATAAAATATAATGTAAAGGAAAGAAGCTAAGCTGAAATGTCTAATAAATTCAAAACAAAGTCAAATATGCCTTTCAAATATATATATGTTACTTACATTCTTAAAATATAAACATTTTTTATCTTGACTTATTTTGTAGTTTTTTACTCCGAGTTCTTTTGCTATACGAAGTAAGTGGTCTTGAGTTGGTCCAAGATATGCTCCACCCAAATCAACATAGTTAACTTTTGGATCCTGTAAAGACATATGGTATTTATTAAAATAAAAATAATTAAGAATAGATTTTATACTGTAATTTTTTTTTTTTTTATGAGAAATAGTAGGAGTCAGGAGCTTGTAGTAGTAGTTTAAGGGTGAGCTACGGACGCGGAGTAACAATACCCCTGCAATGCATCATGTTAGACCGGGACGTACGGTTTAAAGTGGATTACGAACCACTACAAACATCCATGGCCCCACCGGGACTCGAACCGGAAATCTGTGTTACCGAGCGCCAGACTTTCACAGTAATAATTGATACGTCTTGCACACTTCAGTAAAATAAAAATATAACCAGCTAATAAATTTGACTAAAGTTTATTATGTAATTTCATTAAAAATACATGTATTTCTTTTTTATTTGGAAGGACTCTGTTATAAATAAAGTATAATTATAATGAAAGAAAAATGTATATTTGTGAGATTAAAAAAAAAAATCTTACTTTTTTTGTAAGAGTACGTCCTCCAACTCGGTTGTATGCTTCCAGTACAATGACGCTCACTCCTGTTTCCTTCAACCATTTCGCAGCACAAAGACCTACAAAAATATTTACTTTGTTCATAGCGAATAGTAATGAAAACAGTTTTGAAAATTTACTTCACTGAAGCCAATCAATGAAGTTGTCAGGAAGTCAATATAACATTATTTCCATAAACTTTTATTTAGATCAGTTGATTTTTATTTAATATACAGGGTGATTATAGTTAAATTCCTACTAAGTAGGTTGCTGACACTGTCCTTGACGTCTGAGTGAAATTGGATGTCAAAATATTCATGAGTGTTCGAGTTAAGCTTGACTCTGTGAGACGCTAAAACAGATTCCGGCGATTTTTGAAATGTCTGAATTCATTGAGCAAAGAACTTGCATTAAATTTTGTTTGCGGAAACGTATAGAATGTTGCAGAAGACATTCGGTGAGCATGCCTATACCGGAAAGAAATGTTTAGAAGTGGTATAAACAGTTCAAAGAAGGCAGAGAACGCGTTGAAGACGAAGAGCCCTCTTCAACCTCAACCGACGAGCTCACATCCAAAAAAATTAAAGATTTGGTTCTTGCAAACCGATTTACAATTAGAGACTTTGCTGATGATGTTGGAATTTCAAAAGGATTGGTCCATATTTTGGGCCTCAAACGCGTCAAATCTCGATTGGTACCGAAAACATTGAATGCGCCAGCTCACACTGCATTGATTCTTGGTGACATTTTCGCCAAAAACTGAAATCCATACCGTTCTACAACCACCGTATCACGCCGTGCGACTTTTGGCTATTCCCTAAACTCAAAAGACCACTCCGGGGACACTGTTTTGAGTCGATTGAAGAGATTCAATGTGAATCGGCACGCGCTTTGAAGGCCATCCCTGCCGATGAGTTGAGGATTGGAGGGGATTACTTTGAAGGCGATGAATTAAATTTGCAAGAATAAATAAAGAGTTGTTTCTTTTTAATTCGGCACAGTAGTATTTTCTTATTAATGAATGGGTTCTTTTCATTTCAAATAGAATATATCAAATTTAGATGCATAAATATGTTTTTTATTAATGATGTCAGAAAATTTTATCCATGTCGTTACTTAGAACACCTTTTGCTAAAAATTAAGTTTGGGCTTGAGTAATAAAGAATCAAAACGCGAGGCTCTCAGATACCAATCATTACTTTCTGAATTTGTTGCAAAAGTTTTCATTCTATTTTTAGAAAATACTGATAGCCCATGAACATATCTAAAAAAAAAAAAAAAAAAATCCTTTACTTGAGCTATTTTGAACTTTAAACTATTTTTTTATTCATTGTGAAGGAATGACTTTCTCTTTTGTTCCAAGTTCACTTCAGAAATCAATTTTAGTGCGATAGATGAACGTAAATTTCCCTCATCAAAATTTACGTTCTTATAAAGTGTGTGAAAAATCAAAAGTAAAGGCTGAATCATGCCAGATTATACGTTTAAATGATTAGTATTTTTTTTCTAATTGATTTTTTTTTATTCATGCCCAAAAAAAATATTTTTTTTCTCACAAATATGTGCCGAATCAAACAGATTATTCAAAGCTTGCTTATTTTAATGCAGGAGTGGCCAATCCGCTGCCCGCCATGAACATTTTTCCGGCCCGTGAGATTTATTATACTTTTTACAGAATGTTTTTATTTTATAATGGCCAAAGTAGTGAAAACCAATATATTAAAAATATAGATTATTTGTGCATCCATGCATTCAAAAATTAACTGTCGAAATTATGAGAAAAATTAACTTTGATTTTAAAATATTACTCTTGCGAATATAGGGGAGATATTCTCTGTTTTATTTATGTTCGCATAATAATTAAATTATATTCTACGAACTCATAATGCGCATGCATCTTGGAATATCTAATATAATAGGTTATATATTTCACTTTGAGGGACCTCAGTGACCCTCCATAGATACACACAGTTGATAGTGACCAAACCCTAGATAAGTACAGTTGATGGTTGATAGCAGAGCAAACCAGACTCTTAATTGAAGTTGTTAGCACTTTTTGTTCAACTTACTCCTGAATCCTTTTTTTTTTCTAAAATGAAATTGACCCAACACGAAACACGCTTAAACATAACGGATGCTAACCTGCAACACCAGTTACGATGTGCAATACCCAAATAGAGATCGATTTGCAAAAGTTAAGTGAAAGAGTTGTAGAAACAAATATCGCGATAGTAAAATAAATATTTTTAATGATTTCATTTTTCTATATCTTACTCCTTTTCTATCTAATCCAGGGGCTTAAATCTTAAGAAAATTCTCTCATTCACAAAGCAGGTGATAGACGTTGCTAAGCAACCAAGTCTCCCGTCAATCTGGCAAATCGTCGTCGACATGGGCGTAGACTGTTCTAGATCATCATTGCCGTGATACTGTTTGCAGTTTTCATTTAATAAATTGCACGACTTACATATTTTTTACGATGTACATTTTCTAGGTGATCATTAATTGAACGTGCAATTTGAAAACGTACTTATAGCTTTTAGGATCAATTACTTTTATAATTTAAAAAAAAGGGGGACGTGAATGGCCGAGTGGCTAGCGCTCTGGCGCTCGGTACCACGGGTTTCGGGTTCGAGTCCTGGCGGTGCCATGGTTGTTTGTAGTGGTTCGGAATCCACTTTAAAAAGTAGGTCCCGGTCGAATATGAGCGTTGCGGGGGCATTGTTACTCCGCGTCCGTGGCTTATCTTCAAGTTACACGCGCCCCCTGGGTAATGCAAAGTGAGTACGTCTGTGCAGCGCTTGCCTTAAGGCATCCAAAACCAAGCTGTCTAAGTGTTTGTCAGCTGCATTAGAAAAAAAAAAAAAAAAAGGTAATTCTTTCTCGTCTCGAAAACCTCTTATACCTAGACGAAAGTTAAATTAAAATTTGTTTTGAATATTTGTTCTTTGGTAAATATATGAAGTAATTTTCTTTATCAGTAGTAACCATGTTTTTCTGCTCTTTGACATTTGAAGCAATTTTATCTGGGTTAGTAATCAATTTTATCTGTGAAGTAATTATAAATATATAAATGACGAAATTCCCAATTGACAGTTCCAGATCAACATTTTGCTATTGTGATCATACTGCTTTCTGTTTTCCATTTAATAAATTGCAATATATATTTTTTGATGTACGTTTTATAATTGATGATTAATTGAATGTGAAATTTGAGAACTTACTTACAGATTTAGGATCAACTACTTTCCTAATTTAAAAAGGTAATTTTTCTTGTCTCGAAAATCTCTTACAACTAGACGAAAGTTAAATTAAAATTCGTTTTACACATTTGTTCTTTGGTAATTTATGAAGTAATTTTCTTTATCTGTAGTAATCATGATTTTCTGCTCTTTGACATTCGAAGCAATTTTATCTCTATTAGTAAATATAAATAAATAAATGAGAAAAATGCGCATTTTCTTATGAATTATTTATTTATGAATTATTTATTAAAATGCGCAAATGCTCTAGATCAACATTTTGTTATTGCGGTGATACTGTTTGCTGTTTTTCATTTAATAAATTGCAAGTCTTACATATTTTTTACGATGTACATTTTCTAGTTGATGATTAATTGAACTTGAAATTTGAGAACTTACAGATTTAGGATCAATTACTTTCATAATTTATAAAAGGTAATTTTTTTTTTCCGTCTCGAAAACCTCTTATAACTAGACGAAAGTTAAATTAAAATTAGTTTCGAACATTTATTCTTTGGTAATATATGAAGTAATTTTATTTCTCAGTAATTTGTAATCATAAGTAGGATTTTATTTTCAAGTCTTTGTATGATCTCGAAATTTGACGGAGCAGTAGATCCTCAAATAGGACTCGCATATACAGTAGAACCTCTGTAACTCGAACTTCAAGGGAGACGGATCAATACTTTTCTTATTAATTAAGAGGTTCTTTTAATTTCAAATAGAATATATGAAATTTAGATGCATAAATATGTTTTTTATTAATGGCGTTAGAAAATTTTATCTATGCCGTTACTTAGAACATCTTTTGCTAAATACACTACTGTATATGCGAGTCAAATAGGACTCGCATATACAGTAGAACCTCTGTAACTCGAACTTCAAGGGAGACGCCAAATAATTCGAGTTATAGAGTTTTCGACTTATGGAGGATTTCGACTTACGCTGATTTTGTAAGGAAATATTCGACTTGTAGAGGTTTAGATTTCTAACTTATTTTGAGTTGGAGAGGTAAAATAAAATTCAAGTTACAGAGGTAATAAACATGTTTATTTGTTAGAGTTCAAATGAAATCAATAGCAAGAATAAAATTATAAGAATATTTCATAGAATTGGTTATTCTATTTACTGTATACTCATACATTGTTTTCTAAGAAACAATGACGTGCATTGTCGTCAAATCCTAAAAGTCGGTAACTTATTTTTCTTCGAGCTATAGGAGGTAATTAGTTTCAAATGATCGAGTTGTAAAGGTTATAAAAAAAATAAAAAAACATTGCAAAATGTTAGAAATAAAGAGGTCCAATTTTTTTTTTGAGTTACGGAGGAAAATATATACCAAAATGGCTCGTGGGGATTGACTAATTATTTCGACTTATACAGAGTTGAAATTTCGAGTAATGAAGGAGGTTTTAGGGCTTAAAGAGAAGGGAATAACAATTTTCGAGTTGGAGGTTTTCGACTTAAGGTTCGAGGGTCTACTGTACAAGTATTGGACGCAAGTAAACAAATTTTTTTTATTTTCAAGAACATAGTAGAGATAATACAAGTAGAGTTCTATGCTTAAAAAATTTAAATTAATTTATTCACAATACTGTTTTCCATTTCACGTTTTTGAAATGGAAGTTTTTAAAAAGGTACATACCGCTTAAACCGGCGCCTACTACAATGACTTCAGCGTCCATTCCGACTATTATGTGTACACTAGACCTTGGTGGAAAAGATATAATCGGAGAAAGGAACTAGAATCCTCCAATCAAAATGCTGCTTTCCACTTCATGCGTCAGTCAGCCGTGACGTATCTATGAATATATTTTAAAAACTTTTGTTGTATTTATCTAACTCTAAAGTACTAAATCGGCTTTCAAAGCAGCTGTTAATTTCTTTTGCATATTTGATTTTGTTACATTTTTGATTTTTAAATTTCAACAATGGGAAAGAATGTATTTTTTTAATACATTATTTTTTTCATTTTGGTCATTATAAAATAAATATATTTTGTAAAAGTGTGATAAAACTCACGGACTGGAAAAATGATCAAGGCGGGCAGCGGGGTGGCCATTCCTGCATTAAAACATTAAAATAAGCAAGCTTTGAATAAACTGTTTGATTCAACACATATTTGTGAGAAAAAAATATTTTTGGGCATGAATACAAAAGAAAATCAATTAGAAAAAAAAAATCATTTAAACGACTAATCTGACAGGATTCAGTCTTGACTTTGATTTTTCACACACTTTATAAGAATGCAAATTTTGATAAGTGAAATTTGCGTTCATCTATCTCACTAAAATTGATTTCTGAAGTGAACTCAGAACAAAAAAAAGTCATTACTTTACAATGAAATAAAAAAATAGTTTAAATTTCAAAATAGCTCAAGTAAAAGTTTCAAATCTCACGATTTTTCTTAGATAAATATGTTCATGTATATCTGTATTTTCTAAAAATAGGATGAAATGCCTTGCATCAAGATCGAGAAGTACTACTGTGTCCAAACAGTAAGACCAATTTTAAATTTAAAATTCCCGGGGCTTATGGAATTTCAATTGTTACTTCTTTTTTAGGTTGCTGGCACTGTCCTTGACATCTGTGTGAAATTTATATGTTTGTATTTATTTCTTCACTCTTTCACTTTAGTTTTTGCAAATCGATCTCAGTTTGGGCATTTGCACACCGTAATTGGTAAACACCAAGTTGACTTTCGTTATGTTTGAGCGTGTTCTGTGTTTGATCAATTTCATTTTCGAAAAACGTGTAAGTTGAAGCAAAAGTGTTAACAACTTTTTGTGCCAGATTTCTCAAATTGGAAAATTGCTCTTTTGTGGCGTAAGTGTTATAAAAATCTATTTTTGATTCTTATGTTTCAAAAATGTGTTTTAATTCAATACTGCATTGTAAGTCAACCAGTTCCATTTGGAGATATTCTGGGGCTGACCCGATTTCAACATGAAAGAGAGATGAATATATTTCAAAACTTTTGTTGTATTTATCTAACTCTAAATCACTGAATCGGCTTTCAAAATCAGCTGTAAGTTTTCTTATTTCTTTTGCGTATTTGATGTAATTGTTACATTTTTATTTATTAAATTTTTTCGACTGTGGGAAATAATGTATTTTTTAATACATTGGTTTTTACTACTTTGGCCATTATAAAATAAATATATTTTGTAAAAGTTTGATACATCTCACGGGCCGGAAATATATTCAAGGCGGTCCGCTGGTTGGCTACTGTTGATCTAAATCATTCGAGAAAATATACAGAGTAAATAAAAACAAAACCAACCAACAGGACTGTACTGGTACAGATTTAGCTAATAATAGTAATGCCACTATTCACATATTAGCCTGATTTGTTCGTCTACTACAATTAGATGCATTCGCGTACTGTATTTATTTATTTATTTATAGGAACTCTATTATGTTCTTGGAAAATAAAAAATCATTTATCTGGGAACTTGCATATTGTATAAAATTATAAAAATTTACGAGCGTTATTCAATACATTTTAATTTAAATTTTTAAAATAAATTTACCAGCTTATATACTCAACAATAATGCAAATTGAAATTACGTCATTCTCAATAAAATTGGTTCTTTAAACAATAATCAATAAAATGTTGAATATTTTGAATTGAATTAAACCTGCTATTCAATTATCACAACAATAAAGCAAACTCGAAAATTATCAACGCTATAATGATATAACATGATAAAAAGGGTCAAAGAATTGTTAACTGATAAGAGGGGGTGCAAAGGTGTAGTTTGAGTACAACTGCAGTAAAAGATGAAGCAAGGCCTGTATGGTTTATTCCAGAAGTAAGAAATAAAACTAAAATTACAAAAAAAATGTAAAGAAAAAGATATATAGTATATATATATATAGTATATATATGTATGGTTTATTATATATATATATATATATATATAGTAGAAGTAAGAAGTAAAACTATAATTACAAAAAATGTAAAGAAAAGATCTATATATATATATCTATATATATACTATCTTTATAAAATTTTAAATTTATAATTTCTTTATGATAAAGTTTTCAGTATACTCTATCAATATTATAGCTTTCTTATCAAAGTTTATAAAAAAAATCTTCAAATTAAGTTTCAAATTAAGTTTTTAATTATAATCAAAATGCCAATTCATTGAAATATAGAACAGTAATGTATATTTTTCCTTGTCCATATGACATCAATTGAATTTTTTTAATCAGAATCAAAATTTTGTGTGACATTATACCTTTTAAATTTATCAGACGCATACATCAGAATTTTCAAGCCATTCAACAGTTGTGACACTGTTAGTGGAAATATATTGATAGAGTATATCAATTGATAAGTATATCAAATATGCCATCCATCTACCATGGCAAGATCATACCAAATTGGATGGAAAAAATCGGTGGAACTTTTTTGACCTTTTTTTTTTTTTTTTTTTGCCGTACCTTTTCCCCTTCTTCAAGTATCTTCAGTTCAATTTTGAACTCATTGTCACTAGTGGTTCTTTTGTCACAGAATTTTGAAAGTGGGACTTTAAATATAATCACCCTGTATATTGCAAACAACATAAATATATTACATAGTTAAATATGTTACTTAATAATAATAAACAATAAAGCTATTATTATTGCTGTTAGATAATTTTACATCTTAAATATGTTTTTCAATCAACATTATTTAGTAAATCTTATTGTTTAGAACTAAATTGTTTCTGCATATTTATAAAAAAAATGACAGATAATCTGTTGGAAAAAGGTACAGGCTTACAAAATACAGTTCAGACAATAAATTCGAAACAAAAGATCGCATCCAGTTTACAGTAGGATGCGAATTTTAAGTTACAGAAAATCTACAAATTATATTAGAATACTATATATGTACTTGAGTTTTGAGGCTTTACAAGCACAATGAATTAAAAAACTGAGTAATAAAGAATTAGTTCAAATTTTGAAAAAAAAAATCAAAAAATTTTTAATATTTTTTAGTAATCCGGAAAATCTAACGATTTAATTTTGAGTGTAAAAACTAGTTAACTTATTGAATAATTTGCAAAATTTGAAAAGATATTATTACAATTTGAAATTAATTTAACATTTTTAGTCAAATATACATAGAAAAAGTTTTAGTATATTTTGTTTAGTTTTTATATCTTTATAATATATTTTGTATAAAAATGTTGAGCAAAAAACGGCTTAGAGAGAGGAAAAAAATAAAAAATAAAAAGTAAGAAAGAAATAAAATAAAATATAACTAATAATAATATAACTAGTTTTTCTAATAACCGATAGATGGCGCCACGATATAAAAATGTTGTGATCCTTAATTTCTTTGAATAATACGAATCATTGAAATGAATCGAATCGTCCATCTGCAACTCAATAATTTCATAAAATGATGTTCGGGGATTCTTCCGTTTGAGGTGCCGGTCAATTGGCCACTACCAAAAAGCCAATGGGGTTATTTGCGCACTTGTTACTAGATAATTCAAGTGCTTCGTTCTTCTAATTGCTTTTTGTATTCATTCATTTCAAATAATTATTAAGTTATTAACTAATTAGTATCAATAACGAATGAATTAATTATATCAATTAATAATAATTAATTATATATTCTAGCAGTCATATTGTGTATTTCTTAGCGTAGATTCGTTCTATACTTTCAATTTTTATGTATATTAAAAAAAGGCTTAGAGAAAAAATTAATAAATAAATAAATAAAAATAAAAATAAAATGTTTTTCTAAGAAAAAAATGAAAATAAAATAATAAATAAGGTTTAAGGCCCTAAAAAGTCTTAGAGAAAAAAAAAAAACTAAATAAAAATAAAAATAAAAACTAAATGATAATATAAAAATAAAACAATGCAATATAATAATAAAAAATAAATACATAGATAAAATAAAAATAGAATGTTTTTCTAAGAAAAAAAAATTAAAAAAATGAAAATAAATAAAAAAATAAAATAAAATTTAAAAATAATAAATAAAAATAAAATAAAAATAAAGTTAAAAATAAAATATTTTTATGTAGACTAAAAAGGCTTAGAGAGAAAATAAAAATAAAATGTTTTTCTACATTGACTTCTTTAGTTTTACTCATAAACGATAGATGACGCCACGATACAAAACTTTGTGATCTTTAATTTCTTTGAATAATACGAATCATTGAAATGAATCGAACCGTCCATCTGTGACTCACTTATTTCATAAAAGAGTGTATGCACAATTATATATCATATGTGCATTATGATATAAAATTGTATATTTATTTATTGTAAAACAATTGTTTGTAATTGTATATAATTGAGGGATTGCCAGGTTTAACCTTTACTAAAAATCTGTCCAAAGGTTTTTGAATCTGCCCTCTTCTTAAGATGTTTAAAAAATGTAACATTGTCTAGTCATTCAAGACAGTGTTATTTAATTTTGGCGTTGTTGAAATGGTAATTCTCTGTAAAGCAACTCATTTTGATGAATTCTAGCCATATTCCAATCAAAAGTTTTACGTCTAAAACGGATGTATATTTAGTTGGACGTATTCCAAAGTGAATGGATTTGGCTTGGATACTGTATTAATGTATTACTAATGAATACTGTACTAATTTATTGCTAATTACTGTACTAATGTATTGCTAATGAATACTGTACTAATTTATTGCTAATGAATACTGTATAATATAATGATTACATTATTTGGTACAAGATAAATCAATTTGATACATTCGAAACATTTTTTGAAACGAAGAGGCCATTGATGAGTTCTTTATGTTAAATCAGTGGTCCTAAAAATCTGAAGTGCTTATCACAAAGGTTTGAAATAGCAGGCTTGATGTATGTGGTATTGATTAAAATTAAAATATCTTAAATAAAATTGAAAAACAAAATTTGAAAGAACATTTGATGGACATAAGTTTTGATTATTCTCAATTTAAAAATACTAATAATTATTCTCAAATTGGTATAGAATTTCTGATTTGAGGTTTAAACATCGAATATTAAAGACCAATAAATGCAAATTTGTATTTATGCCATAACGTTTGCTTAACTGATTACAATTAAATAAAGTCAAAATCAAATAGAAAGTATTAATCCAGGAGAATTTTGATGATATATCATGTTCTAATCAAAAGAGGTCTTAGATAAAGATCAATCCACCGATGAACCACGGCACTTAAATGTTTGTTCATATTTGAGTTAGAAATTTAATGTTTGTTAATTACAGTGCTTTTTAATACATATTATCTAACTGCACTAATATTTAGTAAACAAATGTTATGAATGCTTTAATTTTGAGCAAAAACTGAATGTATCGTGCATATGTACCGATGCTAATATAAAATAAACTGAATAAACTGAGAAGGCTTCTATGGCAATATTAATAATGAAAACAGGTTGGGAAGAGTGTGGCGGAATCTATCTTTTATGGGGGTGATGAAGTATTAAGTTCGAGTACCATTGGATTTGATGATTAAGACAAGTCAGAAAGTGGTGTAGTTTATATTTTCAACATTCCCTCCTCCCTCCAAAAAAAGTGGCCTAACAAAAGCATTTTCCCCATTATTTAGACAATACATTAAATCCAAACAACGATTAATTAAAGTTGAATCAAAGTTTTAATTTCAACTTAAAAAATTAATAAATTATCAAAATTTTTCCTATAGCATGTAAAATATGTAATTCTTTTCGCGATCTTCAACGGCGCGATAATCCTATGGTGGGCCAAGGTCTTCTGCTTACTGACAGATTCAAAACATGAGATATTGCTTTCTTTTACGGGGTAGGGTTACCAGTCCTACGTCCCTACGTCAAAATAGACTTTCTAGGGCATCTAAAATTTAAACAATTCGATTTTCTTTTAACCACTCAAATTGCCATGGCACAGCCGAAGCACCATTTTTCTAGTTATATAGCCCAGAGATTTATCTCTTTTGTAGCCATCAGGCTACCTTTTTATTTCAATTATAATTTTTGCACAAATATTTTTATTTTTAGCTATGGTTTTCTAAAATAATTATAATTGATTTGATGAATATTCCTCCAAGCTCATATTGAATTAAATTTTTTAAGATTATATTGTTTTTAATTTTTTTTTTTCACTGAATTCTTAAACGTTTTTAATTTTCAATTTCATATTTCAATTCTTCAAAAAAAAATTTTTTTTTTTTTTTTTTTTTTGGCATTTTTTTTTAGTTCTGTTCTTGTATGAATTTTCCCCATTGTTCATTTGCTCACACTTTCAATATATGTCTTGTTCAAATTTTCAATCGTTCATAAAATACTTTTTATTCGTCCACTCAAGTTCAAATACATTGTTTTTGAACTTGTAGTGGTATGTCATATTAGATGTTAATACGGTTTTGATTCAAATATTAATTCAGTAAAATATTAATTAAATTAATTAGAGCGCTTTCAGATTTTTTAATTCAATAATTCCACAAATTTTTACCATATATCTGGAAATAGATTTGGCGCCAGATAAACTTAAAAAATATGAATCAAATTTTATAAGATTATATAAAGGACCTGCAATAGAGTGAAAAAAACACTTTAAAAAAGTTTTTTTTTTTTTATATTTTTTTTTCTTTTAGTGTTGTGCAATTTAAGCTTTTAATTATTAAAATTACATTTGTTGTAATTAAACCCACCCAAAATTAATTTTCCAATCAATCACTTTATTGTCTATTAAATCGTTCTGTTTGAACTTGATCACTAGACTTTAGTGAGTCAAAAATCGGGACTTTTTATTTACATCCTTTGCGCTATAACATAATTTATAATTTAGCAATTTTTCTGATAATTATTGCATTGTATTTAGAGACAAGCTTGCTACAAAACAATTTATCACCAAAGAAATATTTATGAAACACATTATTCTCTTTATATATCTAAATTTTTTAGTATTACTGATTAATAATGTAAGAAATATTTTATTATATTCCCCATCTATTATAATTATGGCACATTTATATAAATTATTATAAGTAAAGTTTATTATACAAGAGTTTTTTTATTTATAAATGTTTTTAGTTTCCGCTGTTCTTTTTTTTGATTAATATGCAAAATTTTTAGTATACAAATTTGATTAGAAACCTTTTTTTGCAAATAGGTTTTTGGAGTCTCATTTATATAAAAGAAACTACTTTTTTTTTTTTTATTTAAATGACAATTAATGGAATGTGACATTTATAGTCCAGATAAAATACTTTTCAAGGGACTCAAATATGTGACCTATCAAAAGAAACTAATTTTCGTTAAAAAGTTGAATATCATTAAATTAATATGTTATAATTGTTTAACCTTTGTTAAATAACAGCTTTCTAATAAAATTTTTTTCCACAAATAAGAATGTATTTCTAATATACTGAATAGAAAACTTCAAAATAATTGAAATGTATAATTTATTATTGAAATTATGAATTTGCCATTAAAATAAGTTAACCACCAAGATGGATATGATATTTTACTTTGAAATTTTGCTATCCTCAAAAAGTTTTTAAACAAATTAAATTCAAACTGCGTGAAATGGCTATACTTATTATTTAGAATAATTGTTTTTTCCAACTTATCTATTTCTGTTTGTTTCCCACACCATCTTATCGTGTGGTAATATGCGTGTGAAAAAAATTCCATGGAAAATTCTACTGAACTAATTTTACTAAATAGTTTTTCCGTTAATCTAGATCAGGGGTTTCCAAACTTTTCAGCCTTAGGGCCATACTGTTTACTCCAGTCAGTACCAAGGGCCAAAACCGTTTTGATTTTTCTGCCATTATCTATAATTTCTAGACTATTCTGTTCCTAGGGGATTTTCAGGATAAAAATCATATGTTTGATTCAGGATATATACATTCCAAACATTGATATACATACATATGCGATACTCTTTATCCCAACATAACTACCGAGGGTAACCGCGGGATGTTCACTAATTTACAATGTTAGTGGGATTCATTTTAATTATTTGTTAGATCGTTATGCTGAAGTTAAATTTTCTGCGTATTATGCTTGTCATTAAGCTTTACCTAGCAAGTCAATAAAACCGAGTTATGATCATTCTGTTTTTTTTTTATGCAACTTATTACAGCAACAATAAACTATTCGCTGCCGCAGGCCAGATTGATGACACTGGCGGGTCGGATTTGGCCCGCGGGCCGTAGTTTGGAGACCCTGATCTAGATGAATTAAAAATGTTTCTGATTTCTTAAAAATAAATATCTGCATAATTTGATATTACTTGAATTTATTTAAAAACATTTAGATTCTTTGTATCAGTTTATTTTAATTTCTAAGAAAAATTCCAACATTCAGAAACTTTGAAATCAAAATTTGTTTAAAATTTTATTTTTTCCATCGGATTAATTAGTTTATACTGGTCAAACAACATCTTCGCATTCATTAGCGCAACAGCCCCATGGTGGGTTCCAGGGTATCTACCAATAGGCAGATTTCTAGAAAGGAGATGTTTTCTTTTTAAAGGATATGGTTGTCAGTCCTACGCCCAACAGCCTTATTAGATCGGGATCTACGATTTAAAGTGATTCCGAAACACTACAAACATTCATGACATCACCGGGTCTCGAACCTAAAACCTGTGGCACAGAGCACTAGTCACTTGGCCATCAGATCCCATAGATAACTTCGTTCCCTTTTTTGTTCATCATAAAGGTTGTCGTTAATGTAAAACACACTATTGTAGTCAGGAAACTACAGTAATTAAAAAGTATTTCTAATATTTTCAATAACTCTTATTTCATTATTGATTTTCTCCAATCTTGATTTAACAAAGAATGAAAAATGTTAATGTATTACAAAGACATCGCCTAAGAATTTACAATATTACAAGCAATGGTTTAATGTATCGGAAGTCATCACAATAATCTGATAATGCACCTTTAAAGCTCTTAATGTTACTTGGTAGCTACAGTACCTTAATTGAGGAGCCATGCAGATAAAGATGCATTGATGTTTTATGCAATTATATCACTGTTTTCAAAATTAAAAGCAATGGTTTTAAGATCGTGTCAAAAGTCATCAGAATAATCTGATATTGTACCTTTCAATTATTTAAAAGGTACAATATCAATATAATATAAATAAATTTAGTTGGTAGTTATAGTACCTTAATTGAGGAGCTATGCAGACAGAGATGCAATTATTGATGTTTAACGAAATTATATTATTGTTTTCAAATTGAAAGCATAGGTTTTAAGATTGTGTCGAAAGTCCCAACAATAATATGATATTGTAACTTTAAATTATTTAAAGGTACAATATCAAAATTGAAAGCAATGATTTGATAATCTGATATTGTCTCTTTAAATTACTTAACGTTACTTGGTAGCTATAGCACCTTAATTGAGTAGCCGTGCAATGAGTGAAGTGTTTGACATTTCATGCACTTATATTATTGCTTACAAAATTTCAATCAAAATTGCTCCAAAAATTACTACAATAATCAACATTTCACAATTAACGTAACTCTATAGTTATAGGCACCTAAAATTCAGAAATTATGTAGTGTGTGATGGGATTGATATTTTATGCAATTCTATTGATCACAAAAAGGCACAGAATAAAGTTTTATAAAAAAAAGTGATGTTTTTATTTACAAGGCAACTGTACATAAGTGTCTTATCAAGTAGTTGTTGTTACAGAGACTTGATCTACAAGTCTTGCATCTTTTCATACCCTACGTGAGATAGGTGACACAACTGAAATGAACGTTTCCAAAGAACGACAGGTTTGGACTTTGTTTTTGAAGACGTTCGAATTTCTAACTTCTTCTGCTTCGAGATATATCTGAAAAATAAGAAGACATCATCAATGTTTAGGAAAGGCGTGAGGAAAATAAGTAAAAGCATGTAAATAATTTTTAAAGATGACCAGAATACACACTGCATGTTGAAATTGTTAAATATCTTTACATGTTATTTCTCAGGAAAACTTAACAAAGGCTAGTCATGAATGTTATATGAGTTTTTTAAGGGATTTTTAAGGGATTTTTAAGTATTTTCGGGAAATTGATATTGATGTGAAATAGCGTTATGATTAATAAGAAAATATTATCCAAACAAAATATGGATCCTCCGTTAGATTTAAAAGAAAGCTTTATTTACATTTTAATGGGGCTATGTACAACTAGCAACGAGTAAACAACTGACAAATCAAAACAAATACTTTATCTGACGTCACCAGTATATGCGCCATCTATATTTACAATTTTCTCTACAAATGTAACGTAACGTTTCTACACATACATATTTCTCATTATATATATATTTGCTGAACATTGGTGGATATCATTGTTTCCTGAGCAAGCTGGAATCAAACTGATAATTCAAATCAAATACTTTATCTGAATCATTAAGGGTGCGCCATCTATATTTACAAGTTTTCTCTACAAATGCAACGTAACCTTTCACTCCTCCAGAATGTAAAAAGGTATGCAGGCATACTAAATTATCATCATGTCTCCTAGTTTTTGAAATGACTGCAACGAAGGCCATCTGTGTATTTAATCCCGACATCTTCTGCACACTAGCTGTCCACGTTACCACTGTGCCATAAGTCAGGCTACATGCCTCTTGAAAAAAAAGCAGCATGATTACAATATTATCGTAGACATAAAAGCTTCAAAAATCAGAACATCAAAGGTAACTCGATATGTCATTCTTAGTTGTTTTATGCAAATCAGTTACTCCCTAAATTCGCTTTATTTTTAATAGTAATTGTTCATTACTTTAGAGACGATAGGCCATTTTTGTGACTTGAGCCGTTACAAGAAAGGTCCGAACATTCTGGTGGAAAGCATATAGAGTGTCCAAACTAAATGCCTTATCAGAAGGGCTTGTTTCATTCATT
Organism: Caerostris extrusa; assembly: GCA_021605095.1. Taxonomy (NCBI): domain Eukaryota; kingdom Metazoa; phylum Arthropoda; class Arachnida; order Araneae; family Araneidae; genus Caerostris; species Caerostris extrusa. Next base: position 125,873 of record BPLR01011818.1, on the reverse strand, counting down.
CATGGTGAAGTAACCTCACTTGCAAAGATAATGAGTTTATCATTGAGCATCCAACATTTATCCCGCGTAGCTCAATTGCATGATGCCTTCTATTGCTCATTTGGCGGGAATCAATGGGGACAGCACGGTTTGTGATTATTGGACTTTTCTTTCATCCAAACACAGTTATCGAAGTTCATGTTTATTGTACATTTATTGTATGAGCGGCAAGGTCGGTTTGCTGACGTCGGCAGTAATGAAATAAGCCCGTGTGATATGCGCTTAAGAGAGTCTGGTTCGAATCTCTACCATTGATATCGAACCAATATTCCGTGTCTTTGGCATGAATTAGTAATCGAAATAAAAGAAAATAATAATAATAAAAAAGAAGAAAATAATCGAAGTAAAAGAAAATAATTCGACTTACATATTAGTAATCTGCAAGTCGAATTATTTTCTTTTATTCAAAGAGAAGGGGAAAGAGTGCGAACTTTCCAGATCCAATTTCTGAAGTGTAATAGTTCAAAACTGTTGAGCTTAATGTGGGTGTAGTGTAGTAGGCTCCCCATGCTTTGATGGTATACCCTTGCAAAAGAGTTCGAAACTATTTAGTGGGCTGAATATTCAATTTTCAAATTGGGGGAGTAGGGTTTAGAATACTACAAGCGAAGCCGAACCGAAAGCTTCTACGTCTTTGTCGACAACGGATTACTAATCTTTATGTCGGAAAATCCTTTCCTTTTATTCGAAGAAGGGCAAGAATTCCCAGATTCTATCTTTGCGATGTATTAATTCAAAACTGTGGTGGCATAATGTGTAATCATGGGTAGTGGGGCATAATGGGCAATGGGTAATCATGGATCCTAATGTGTAATGGGTAATCATGAATCATAAAGTGTAATCATGTAAGTAGGTTATCTCCTCAAGAAGGTCATCATCTGGACGAGAAAGTGAATGAAGTTAACCACAATTTTTGACTCATAATTCAAAGTTGTTTTTACCATGCTTTTAGCTCCTGTGGCTGTATTTGTCTTCAGCTTCCCACAGCATCTGCAGAGCCCTCGCGGCCTTCTCTTCGTCCATCCCCAGGTCTCGCCTTTTTCGGCCCGCGCCGGCAGGAGCCCCTGTGCCCGCCAATGTGGAGCTAATGCTGTCTCGCATCCTGGAAGTTGAAAAATGAGTTAATATTTTTTTTTAAATATGAAAACAAAGTGCTCTTTCCATTATAACTTATTATACAATAACCCTTCCATTTATCGGATTATTGGTTCCACAAAAACTGTGAAAAGCCATTTAAAAATAACAATCCATTTCCTAATGAAAAATATGTATTTAGTTCTTAAGATGGGTTTTCATCGTTTACTCAAATCTCAAGACGTAGAACATTAATCGATACGTTTCCTTCTATTCTATTGACACGCGTTTATTCATCGGGAAGTGGAATTTATTTTATTGCATCCAGTAAAAAAAAAGAAGAATACTTTTAGAATGTGGACAATTTAATGAACAGTTTAGTGGATGAACTTCTATATGAGTTTGGTTTAAAGCTTGACAATGAATCCCGAACCTATGACACAGACTATGATGGTAAGTCCAAAACACCACCATAGGCTGTAATTTATTATAAGTCATAAGATGAGGATCATAGAAGAGTGCAAACATAAGGATCGTGTACTTGCATTTTCATTTTAAATCTTCAATGTTTAAAATCAGTAAATGGTAGGTCGGCATTTAGAATTGAGAGAGCTTGTTTCGAAGCTGAACCACAATCATCTAAGTAGGCCTCTAAGTTCTTCCATTGGATTTAATTAGTAGGAATATGAAGTCTCAGGGGTAATTCTTGGAGTGATATTCAAGTAAAAAAATGTGGTATCGCCACATCGAGGGCCTGATGGCCGTGGCTAGCGCTCTGGGTCTGGATACCACAGGTTTCGGGTTTGAATCCTGGTGGTGCCATGGAGGATTGCAATGGTTCGGAATCCACTTTAAGCTGTAGGTCCCGGTCTCATATGACCGTAGAACGTCACAGAGCCCAATGATACCCCAAATGTAAAGGGCAACTCAGCTCTAAGCACAGTGATGTGGTGTGGTGTAGTAGTAGTAGTAGTAACAGCAGTGGTATCAAAATCTCAGTGAAGTTTATCCTGAATAAGGCTGAATCTGCTACATATATGCTTTTCTATATGTGAATTACTTCAAATCAATATACCAGATATTATAACACGGTAAAGCGAATGGTTTCCTAGCGTCAGTGATGTATAGGATGGTATTCAGAGAATTGGATGTGAATTTCAAAGCAAAGGCTTCTCTTACCTGTTGAAGAAGAGGGGGATCCGTCCCATAAAGTTGGCCATCCCGATCATGAAGAGGATGGGCTGCAGCAGCGCCCCCAGGGTGGACAGGCCCCCGATGAACTGCTTCTCCTCCGCCACCTGCCTCTTCGTCCTCTCGCTGACGTGCGAGGGCTTGCACAGGGCTTCCAGGACGAGGGCCGAAAAGAGGACGACAGCAAAAGCGGAATATTGCCACACCTTCATGGTAAATCTGCTAAAAAGAAAAAGACCTGTCAGTATAACAAGACTTCAATGCGAAATAAAATTCAATCACCGGGAACTAACGTTTATAAATTAAAAGAATTTATTTCATTTATTAAAAGTGGGACGAAGTACTAAGAGCATCATTTTAAACATAATTTCTTTATTCAAGCAACTTTCAAGTCACTTAGTCAACAGTGGCGTGGTGATCTGAGATGATAACGGTAGACAGATCTCTTAATAACAGTTAGTAGACTGATCTCATAATAAAACAGACAGTAGACTCATATGGTAGTGTAATAGCAGGTAATATAATTTATCATAAACACTAACGTGCTTAACATCAATAATTTAATACCCTAAAAGGTATTTCGCACACACACATAAACACATATGTTTTTACCATGAAAAAGTAACTAAAATTGCAGCTAGATAATAATATACTTATTTAGACAAGCTCTTATTGGTGGATAGCACGTTAGGTTCCGAACTTTTGGTGCTCAGTTGAAAACCTGACAAAAAAATCCTTCCCGAAGAAAGATTCTTATTTACGTCAATACTCAGCATTATAAATTCGTGGGGTGTAAAGCCAATCCAGGAAGAACACCGGACGAGGGTGTAAGTGATAAGTATGTGGGAGTTTTAGTTGCACCATCCTCTCTCCTCCTCACGTCGAGCAGAATGATATTTTGGCATACGGATTCATCGTGTCCAACCCCGAAGAGGATACGGTAGCCTTCAATTTGTCATAGTTCGTCGATTTTTAAACCAAGCGCACTCGACTTGGAACCCCAACCTGCAATCCATCAATTCTTCGGTTGTATATAAAACACTAAGATTTGATTAACAAAAACACTACAATTTAATGAAACAAATCCATCCACTCTCACAATTTTGATTAAACAACCCCATCGGGGGTACATAAAATCTCCTAGACAGTAAGAGCGGCCTGGTGGCCTAGTGGCTATCGCTTTGGTCTTTGGTATCCCAGACTTCAGGTTCGAATAATGGCGGTAGCATGGATATTTGTGATTGGTTCGGAATCGACTTTAAAATGTAGGTTCCGGTCTGTTTAGTCCTCTTGGGCACAAGATGACCGTAGAGGGACGAACCAAACGAAACATAGACAGAAGATCTAGATTTAAAAGGTGTTATGTATCGAAAGGTTCGCACCTTGCTCCTCGTCCCGTGCCCAAAATGTTATCCATCAGTGGTTTGGTCGTATTTGCAACACTATAACAATCCCATTCTACCACGATTTGGATTAAACAACTTCAGCGTGGGTATCCAACACCTTCTATATAGAAGATCTAGATCTAAATCTGGAAGTTATTCAGGTATTTCTAGGTTCGCACCCTGCTCCTTGCCCCATGCCCAACGGAAAGACTCTCCCTGTCCATGATTTATCTTGTAGGTTTCATTGTAAGGTCACTAAGTCTTGAAAGTAAACGTGCTTTCACTAGACTTCTTTGGATAAAATCGATAACTTAAAATTCAGTTAACTGTTCTTTCAACGCTAATTTTTACTTTCAACTTTAAATTCAAAGTTAATTATTATTTTTCCTCAAACGAGAATTAATGTGTATTTATATTTCTAGTAGCTTTTTTTAAAAAAAAAAAATACTAATTCAAATTTCACATTACGTTTGACTGTTCGTTTTTTTCTTTCTTGATTCGCATCCACAACTCATGACACAGAAACTCTGACAGTCTTGCTAGTATGTTCGTAAATAGGCTCTCCCCCGTAGCGTCAGGCTCAATTAGCCATGCGTCTTTTGCGCAGGATTGCGATATGCAAATCTCCAAAGCCCGCAGTGTGTCGTGCTTCGAAACATTAATAATGTTATGGACTGATTGTTTGTTCTTATTCCGTGCAACCGGATGGCGGACGACCTAACAGAGACACGTTTTCACGATTTGTTACAATGTAACTCTGCATTACTCCTAGTTAAATGTCAGGGGACATTAAATGGGGATTTTTGATTATTTAAATATTTATAAACTTCAACACTTTGGTCGCGGCTTGATGGCCAATTGGCTAGCGTTCTGCCTTTAGGTACCACAGGTTTCAGGTTAGAATGCTGGCGGTGGTATGGATGTATGGGAGTGGTTCTAAATACACGTTAAACTGTAGGTCCCGGTTTAATTAGCCCAAAGTGTGCAAGAAATGACCGTAGAGGGACAGACAAAAACAAACCAATCAACACATTGGTCAGGAGGAAGGTTCTGCTCCTCCTTTGCAATTACTGTTTTAGAAGACCAGGTGACACAATGACTATTATGAAAACATATATACGCTTCTCGTGTTGATAAACAGATAGCTAATCAGATAAATGATAGTGGGGATTTTCATGGTTTCTGCCATGTGATGACAGATTGTTGTCCCTAAAAATTTTCCCTAAAAACAAAGTTTGTTCATTACCACCAGTTGAGATTTTATTAATGGCATTTATTACAGGAGCACGAGGTCATTGATGAACAGAAAATTTTTTTTAAAATTTGTTTTACAAATTTACGAGTCAATCTAGAAACAAAGCTTTAGAGATAATAATTTTTATACCATGAGATTTATTTTTAATGTCGGCAACTATTTGAAAGTGAAACAAAAGCAAGGTTTGTCTATTACCACCAGTTGAGGTTTTATTAATGGCATATTTTATAGGAACACGAGTCTGATGTACAAAATTTTTTTTTTTGACAAATTTACGAACCAATAAAGAAAGAAAGATGTAGAGATAAGAATTTTGATACCATGAGGCTTAATTATTTTATAAATAGAGAGAGGGAGAAATTGTTGAACTGTTTGAAAGTGAAATAAAAGCAAAGTTTGCCCATTATCACCAGTCGAGATTTTATTAGTGGCATATATTATAGGAAAACGAGGTCATTGATGTACAAAAAATTAAAAAAAAAAAATTGATTCACACATTTACGAACCAGTCAAGATACAAAGTTTTCCAGATATGAATTTTTATACTATGAGATTTATTTATTTCATAAATAGAAAGGGGGTGGGGAGAAATTGTTGAACTTTTTGAGGGTGAAACATAAGCAGATTCTATTCAGTAAAACACTGCTTTTGAAACCATTTCTTTTTTTAAGGTAATTCCCTTAACAGTGTTTTTTTTTTGGAACAGAAGACAGTTCTTGTCTTAAATAACAGAATAAATAAATCAAATCATTGATTTAATAAATTTCGCTTACTTTGTAACACGGAATAAGGAGGGAGTAAACCATTGATAGGAAACCTTATTAGGTTTCGAATATATTTGAGACCTTATAAGAATAAAAGGATTAAAGGAGGGCAAACAAGGGAGTGAATTAGAAACACGACTATTTTACACAAAAGCTAATATCAGTAGTCGCTATGCACAAATTGTTTAAGAAAACCATCATAGCATTCACAATATAAAAATCATGAAGTGCTTTCCCTTAAGACTTCTCAAAAGAAGAAATATATATATATATACTGAAATGACAAAAGTCATGGGATACCTCTTTTAATATCGTGTCGGCCCTAATATCGTCGAGTGCAGCAACTCGACAGTGCCATGGACTCAACAAGTCGTTGGAAGTCTTCTGCGGAATATTGAGCCATGCTGTCTCGATAGACGTCCATAATTGTGAAAGCGTTGATGGTGCAGGATTTTGGGCACGAACAGACCTCACGATGATGTCCCATAAATGCTCGATGGGATTCATGTCGGGCGATCTAGATGGTCAAGAGTGTCATTCGTTGGAATTGTCCAGAATGTTCTTCAAACCAATCGCGAACAGTGGCCCGGTGACATGGCGCATTGTCATCCATAAAACCCATCGTTGTTTGGGTACATGAAGTCCATGAATGGCTGCAAGTGATCTCCAAGTAGCTGAACCTAAGCATTTCCAGTCAATGTTCGGTCCAGTCGCACCAGAGGACCAAGTCCATGCCATGAAAAAAACAGCCCACACCATTACGGAGCCACCACCAGCTTGAACAGTGCCTTGCTGACAGTTTAACCATGGCTTCGTGGGGTCTGCGCCACACTCGAGCCCTACCATCAGCTCTTACCAACTGAATCGTGAAACTCATCGGACCAGGCCACGGTTTTAATTCATCTAGGGACCAACCGATATGCTCCCGTGCCCACGAGACCCCACAAGCGATGTCGTTCTGTCAGTAAAGGCACTCGAGTCGGTCTTCTGCTGGTAGCCCAAGAAAGGCAAATTTCTCCGCACAGTTCTAACAGACAAGTCCCTTGTACGTCCCACATTGATTTCTGGAAATGCTTATTTGACGCAGTGTTGCTTGTCTGTTAGAATTCATGACTCTTTGCAGACGTCGCCGGTCTCGGTCGTTATGGATGACAATGCGGTCCATGTCACCACTGCGTTCCATGGTGGGATGTTATGCCTGAAATTTCAACTCTCGGCATGATCTTGACACAGTGGATCTGGGAATGTTGAATTCCCAACGATTTCCGAAATGGCATGACCCATGCGTCTAGCTCCAAAACCTTCCCGTTCAAAGTCTGTTAATTCCGTCGTGCTGTCATCATCATGGCTCAAACCTCTTCCATGAATAGACTTCCAACGAAATGAAAAGCTCTGCCACTGCGCATTTATACCTGTTCACTTCGCAATGATACTGCCATCTGAAAATTTGCATATTGGTATCCCATGACTTTTGTCACTTCAGTGTACACATATATATAAGGAGGAGAATGGGGGAGGGGAAGAAAATGTTCAAGATCCTAAGATCGCATAAGTTGCAACAACGAAGCTGAAAATCATTAAAAATAAAATATAGAAATCAAAAGGTTGAACAGGAAAAACTGCATTATCGGACCAAAAATAATTGTACAAAATATACAGTGAGAGAGTATGAAAACATGCTATCCAAGGAATCCTTAAAAATCAAAATAAATTAGCAATAAATATATATTAATTAAATTAATAACATATAGGACCAATATAGTTAAGAATAAGTACTTAATTTCTTACCAAGACTACAATGTAATTCGAGACCATCCATTAACAAACAAAACGAATGCGTATTTAACAGAGCGTATTGTCTGTTTCACTGACACGACATTATAAAACCAATCTTTTTAGAAAAGGATCTGAATGCTTTGATCACGTAACAAACACATAATATAATAATCAGTTCGAAATAAAAATATTCAATTAACAGAAAATATTTATTTAAAGAAATTTAATACCTAGTATTCATGAAATTGGGACGAAGACCTGAAAATGCTCTTCACAATACGAAATTTAATAAGCATATAAAGCAATGCTTCGATGAAATGGTAAATTTTCTACTACAATAAACTTAAACAAGAAAAGTGCTAGTGAAAAGAGACAAGGAAATAATAAAAAACGAAATACGCTACATTAAAACAATGTTAAAGTCTAAAATTTAATCAATCTAGAAATATGGAGAGTTTAATATAATTATATTCTGTTGTTGGCAACCCACACAAAAAAAGCCTTGAAAATAAGGCTTTTTTATTTATTTAGTTTTTATGAGTATTTTATATCTTGAATGCATTTAATTTATTTATGATAAAATGAAATATATGTAATTATATATAAAAAAAAATAACTTAAAACATAATTTTTAAGACAATCTAATAAGCCAATTCAAATACAAAATTTCACTCTTTTCATTTTTCTGAAATCGAATTACTCTTGGCATATTAACCCTTTAATTAAGCGTGACGATTGAAAATAAAATAAAAAAAAAAAAATTATTACGAGGAAAACTATAAAAAATGAAGCTGTATATTTATTATTTAACTACACGACACTCGAGTCTTTTAAAAACACCATTTTTATTCCAAAACTAACCTAATTTTGTTTCTGAAAAAGAAAAAAATGGTTAGAAAAACTAAACAGTTTCCTATTTTTTTTTTTTTTTTTTTGACAAAGCAAAACTTATGATAAGGAAAAGCCATATTAATAATCCTTTACAAAAACGTTGAATTATTTTTCTTTCTGTTCCTTTCTCAGCATATTAACCCCTGTGTCAAACACAACGAGCAAGATCAAACAAAAAAGAACAAAAATTAAAAACGCTGCAAGCTGTTGAAGCCTTGACCATGGTTTTTTTATATTTAATGGCCAATGACTTCAGCTGTCCAAGTAGGGCACTGGGGGAAGGAGGTAGGGGTGCTCCAAGAATCGAACCAGTGCCTGGTGGGCAAATGAAAACAAGGGATCAACATCCTCAGTTGGAAAGGAAAGTAAAAACTAGGTTGGAACTTCTTTTCGAAGTGTCTTCTTTTTATGTGTGTGTGTAGGACAGGGCGGTTTCGTTTATTACGTGACGAGGAAAAAATTCTACAGAGGGTGGAAAATGGAAATCGTTTGTTCTCTAGAATGTCGAATTTTAAGTGCGGATTAAGAATCGTTTATGTAAAAGGAAGCCTTTTCAGTAAATGACTGTCAAGAAATTGTCCCCCAATGATGAATGGATGGATTATTTTAAGAAATGAGAAAGCAATTGAAGTTTTGGTATATGTACAATTGACACACATTCTGTCTTAATAAGAACGGACATCTTAATGAAAATAATTAAGTAATTATTACTTAATTTCAAATAATGAAAATGTATGAGATCATTAAATTTCCATTAATTAACTATCACTTCAAAGGAAGACCTCAACCAGAAAATGCCATCTTTCCAAACTGATTGAACCAAAGATGGTTCTTTATGAAAAAGCAAGCCTTTCCAGTAAATGGCTGCCAAGAAATTGTTCCCCTCCCCTAAAGGGATAGTTCTTGGTGACGCTTAAGAAACAATGATGAATGGATGGATTATTTTGAGATGTGTGAAAGCAATTGAAGTTTTGGTATATGTACAATTGACACACATTCTGTCTTAATAAGGATGGACATCTTAATGAAAGTAATTATTACTTTATTTCAAATAATGAAAGTAAATATCATTAAATTCCAAATTAATTAGCTCTTAACTCTAACTGCACCTTAACCAGGAAATGAAAACCTAAAGATGGTTCTTTATGAAAAAAAAAGCCTTTTCAGTAAATGTCTGCCAAAACTGTCCCCTCCCTAAAGGGATAGTTCTTCATGATGCGTAGGAATTCAAATAAAGAAAGTGCATGGGATCATTAAATTCAATTAATTAACTCTTACTGCACGATGGAAGATCTTAACCAGAAAGTGCCATCTAAAGATGATATGAAAAAAGGAAGCCTTTTCAATAAATGGCTGCCAACTATAATAAATGGATTTATTATTTTGAGAAATGGGAAAGCAATTGAAGCTTTAATATACATACAATTGACATACATTCAGTTTTAATAAGGATGGGCATCTTAATAACATGAAAGTAATTAAGTAAGTGTTATTTTATTTAAAATAATGAAAGTGAATGGGATCATTAAATTTCAATTAATTAATATCACTTCACGATGGAAGATCTCAACCAGAAAATGCCATCTAAAAATGATATGAAAAGGAAGCCTTTTCAGTAAAGGGCTACCAAGTAATTGTCCCCCTCCCCCCCTAAAAGGGCAGTTTTTGATGAAGCTTAAAAAACTATAATGAATGGATGGTTTATTTTGAGAAAATGAAAGCAGTTGGAGTTTTAGTATACTTAATACTAATTGACACACATTCAGTCCTAATAATGATGGACATCTTAATGACTTTAAGTAATTATTACTTTATTTCAAAAAATGAAAGCGAATGGGATCATTAAATTCCAATTAATTAACTCTCACTGCGTAGATGGAAGACCTTAACCAGAAAATGTCATCAAAAGATCGTTCTTTCACGTTTTCCTTTCGACATACTTTTCAACATTTTTACGGTATTTAAATATTAAAATCATCAATGCTTAATTGTCCAAGTGCTCAAATTCTGTTCACAAGGTCCAACAGTGCTATCCTATCATTAGTGCCTGGGCCCAATCCTATTCAAGATTGGCCAATATTATTTTAAATGGGAAAGTAAAAAGCATTGCTTACTAGCTCCCAGTACATAACACTGATGAACTGAATAATCGGAAAACTACAATGCCATCAGAATTTGATTAGAAATCTATACTGATTCAGTGTGGTGAATATAGCTATTGCTGCTCATACGGTACCAGTCATGTCATTACCAGTCGGAATTGTGCCAATCGGTAACAATATCAGTCGGTATTGTTGCTCATACGGTACCAGGCTAATAGTGTTCATAAGCTAATGATTAATACGACTAATGATATTTGTACTGCAATGGTGAGTACGATTTATGGTGTTCATATGGTAACGGTGCTTGTACGGCAATGGTGCACATGACTAATGATGCTCATAGGGTAATGGTACACCCAATAAATGATGGTCGTATGGTGAATAAGATTAATGATGTTTGTATAGTAATGGTGTTCATACATACGGTAATGATGGATGTAACTAATGATGTTCGTAGGATATGGTTGTATGACTACTGGTGTTCACATGGTTGAGTACTTGTACTTGTAATAGTACTCGTATAGTTATAGTATAATAGTACTCGTAAGGTAATGATCAGTACCCCCTAATGAAACTTGCACTGTAATGGTGAATATGTTTAATGGTGTTTGCATGGTAATGGCGAGTACGACTAATGGCGTTCGTATGTTAATGGTGCGTGTATAGCAATGGTGGGGTACAGTTAATGATGCACGTACGGCGATGGTAAACTCAATAAATTGTGCATCTATGGATGAGTATGACTAATGATGTTTGTATAGTAATGGAGTTCGTACGATATTGGTGAGTAATATTAATAAAGTCATAATATGAGTACTCGTAAGGTAATGATCAGTACCCTTAACTTTACACTGTAATGGTTAATACTTTTAATGGTACTTGTATGGTAATTGGGAGTACGACTTATGATATTCATATGGTATCGGTGCATGTATGACAATGCGGCTTATACTGTAATGGTGCACCCAATAAAATGGTGCTCTTGAGTTGAGTATAACTTGTTGAATTTCATCGTTACCATACGAACATCACCTCTATGTTTGTATAGCAATGGTGTTCGTATGGTAAGGGAGAGTACGACTAATAGTACTTTTGAGGTAATGATCAGCACACTTAACGGTACTTTCACTATAATAGTGAATGCGTTTAATGGTGCTTATATGGCAATGGTGAGTACGACTAATGGTGTTCGTAAAGTTAATGGCACGTATGATTAATAGTGCCCAAACGGTGATTGTGGTTCTCGTATAATTAACAATGCAACGTATATATTAAAAAAAATTTTTTTTGCTATTCTTTTTGTTGATTTTTTTAAAATTAAGTAACTACGAAATTTACGATCCATCCAAAATTACGATCCCAACATACTACAAACCCGACCTGCTGGAGGATAAATACCAACTCAGTCATCATCCCCTTTTCTGAAACAGACAACCCAAATAATTTGGTAGCCTGCGGATGGTGAGGCGCCTCAATAAAGGGGAACACCACAACTCCACCTCACAAGATTCCACCCTCTATCCACAATTGCCGCAGTTTGGGGTAAATATATCCCGATATATCTGACCCACTTTTTGAGGACAATCTCAACTTCCCCTTGCTCTCTTCCACTTCCCAGAAAGAGAAATTTTAGAAAGTGTATCCCGGAGGTACATCGGATGTCCTTGATAGAGGTTGAACTCTTCAAGTTGAAATGTGGGTCAAGTGAAAGAGAAACTCCAGTGGGTTCGTTTTATCAACTCACCGTTTGTCTGCTGAGCAGTGTTGATTTTTATCATTAACCGTTTAGCTCTACTGTTGGGTTTTCCTTCCTGAAATAAATTTGATTTTTTTTTAGATAAACTCGAGTAGACCTAATTTTAGTGATGATTCGTATCAAGCTTAAAATAGCTTTTTCCTGCCTCGTAATTTCTTACAGGTATTTGAAAACTTTTAGGATTTAAAAGGAAGGAATTATTAGGATTCATCGTATCATTGTTTTTTTTTTACAAAATTTTTGCATATGAATGCAAATGTAGATTTTTCACGAACAGCATATAATAATAGAACGCTCGATTACAAACCATAGACTTGCACTATTTTTGTTAATTTTATTCGAAGCATCATATGTATCCGTTTATAGAGTTATTAGCTATATTTACCTGATTAGTAGAATTTTATCTGAGTTTTTATGCTTAAAGAACAAAATGGTCGATAAGTTAGGACTTGTTTTTTTAAAAAATACAAACATATATGCTTATTAACATTATGAAAACAATTTAAAAGTTTTTTTTTTGTTTTTATACGTTCAATTTTTCTCGGAAGATGTTAACTCAACTATAATAGAGTTTAAGAAGTTCTGCACCACATTTATGGTAACTTTGCAGTACCAATTATACATTTTCTGAAAATACTTATTGGTTACTGAAGCGAAGGTTACCGACTTAAAAATTAATCGCACACTCCATATACCTTGTTGCCAGCCGCCTAATGATCAATTGGCTACGCTCTGGCTTTTGGTACCACAGGCTACAGGTTCTAATTCTGGCAGCGGCATGGATGCTTGTGAATGGTTCGGAATACACATTAAACTGTAGGTCGTGGTCTAATTAACCTGAAGTGTGCAAAAAATGACCATAGAGCGACAACATAAACCAAAATCTTTGCTGACAGAGCCTTGTTACAAAGAATGTAAGAAGAAATATAATATAGACATTCATTTAATGCCAATTAAAAATTCGCATACAGAACAATTGTAAACAAAGTAAAATAAAGGGCATCTTTATATTCAAATAATGAATCAGATACGTTCTTCTTTTTTTCGTTTAAAAGCACCCAACATATTTGGCTGTCCTGTTCATCCTTCATGAACATAAATAACTCGTCTTCTTTAATGGGGGGCTGCTTGATGGGGCTTAAGGTACCACGAGATTCAAGTTCGAATCTTGGCGGTGGCCAGGATGTTCGTTAGTGGTTCGGAATCAATGTTAAATTGTAGATTCCAGTCTAATCAGCCCTCTTTTTGCATAAAATGACCATAAAGCGACAAACCAAAACAAATCTTCAATGATGCAACTGCCCATGGTGGACAAAGGCCATGGCTACCGTCAGATTTCGAAACTTGAGAAGTTTTCATTTTACGGTGTAGGCTTTTCAGTCCTACTTCCAACTCTCTGCAGTCATATTAGACCGGGACCTACGCTTCAAAGTGTATTCCGAACCACTACAACCACTACACACTACCGGGACTGTGATCCGAAGCCTGTGGTACCGAGCGCAAATCACTAGGCCACCAAGCCCCATGGATACCCTGAATCTGCTAATTATTTACTGCTATAACGGAAAATCACTGAATTTAACGGGGATTCAAAAACATAACATGTTCATGTAGTCTTAATAAGATATGCAAAATGTTTCGCATTCGTTCCGTTTTACTTCACTGTGAAGAACCATTTACGATTCATTCATAAGTTTCGACGGCGTAACCATGACATCCGGGTTATCTAAGCCATTTAATCGGATTATTTACTTTAAGCTAATCACATTGCGAAACTACCTAGCTAATGCTCAACAAAGAAAGGTAATTTAAATGATAAGTTTAGAAAATAAAATAAATTATATGAAGAATTTAGTTTAAATGATCGATTTTTAACAAGCCATCATAAGTAAGCGTATTATTAAAAAAAATCTGAATATTATTGACACATTTTTTATTCTTTTTAATTTATGTTGAAAGGTTTTTATCGCTTAAACGATTCAGATGAATATCTAAACTATACTCGACTCGTGGGTTAATTGGCTTACAAATAGTTATAATTCAAGAAGACCCAGATTCTGCTGAAAGACTGCGTTGTCGTCACGGATTTCAGAAACGATAAGATTCGATGGAGATTATGGTAGAGCGTCTCGCATCGACAGTCCAGCTGATTCATGAGATCTTTTGAAGTTTATATTCCATACGACAATGTGGAATAGTTACCCTTGAATGTCCTCTTGGAAGGCAGGACTGCTTCTAGTTGGTGGCTGATCACGGCTTACATAAATGTTACTCGAAACCCTGATATTATAAACGGTATAAAATATATAACATTTATTCAAAGTGTTTAATCGATGATATTTAATTATCTGATTAATTTATAAATTTTCTTTTCCAAATGAACATCCTATTATCATTTTTAATAATCATTGATCGGCACTTAAATGGCCATTGACTACTATCCAAGCCCCCACTACTATCTGCACTGCGAGATACTTTGTGTTAATCTTTCAAGAAGATGTAATTATTAAGGAAGAGTTTTCAAAGCTAATTTCTTTTAAATGGTTCAGAATCCTCTTTAAACAGAAGGTCCCGATCTTATATGATTACTACTACTACAGCACATCACTGTGTTTAGAGCTGAGTTGCCCCTTTACGGTTTGGGAATGATGTGGGCGAGAAGAAGTCTGATTGGGCTCCGTGACGCTCTACGGTCATATGTGACTGTGATCTACGGCTTAAAGTGGATTCTTAACCACATCCATGACACCACTGGAATTCGAACCCGATACCTGTGGTACCGAAAGCCAGAGTGCTAGCCACTTGGCCATTTAGGCCCGACCTATTATGACTGCAGGTCGTAGATCCTACTATTCTACACCGTAAAAAAAAAAAAAAAACATCTCATGTTTCAGAATCTGCCAGTAGTCAGACAGCCTTGGCCCACCATGGGGCTGTTGTGCCGTTGAAGAAGAATTGAAATTTTGCATCCCGATAGCTCACATTCCACTAATTGCAAATCTAATAATTTTAATTTAGAAAAGGTAAAAATTAAATAAATTTTCAAATGAATATTAATTTTAGTAAGTTTAAATATGTAAATAATTTTTACTGTTTTGATAAAAAAAAATTTAATAACTTTCAGAGTTTTGATAAAAAAAGTTTAATAACTTTCACTGTTTCGATAAAAAAAAATTAAAAACTTTTACTGTTTTGATAAAAAAATTTAAATAAAATGAAATTCGTTTTTACCCGTTAAAATATCGATTAACGACTGTAATTATTCAAAGTGTTCGTTCGTGATATTGAAAGCAAACATTTTAAAAACTTTCAAGGTTTGCCTATATAGTAAATAGCATGCTTCATGATAGCAATTTAAAAACTCATTAAAGATTATTTTTTTTATCAGCTATCAGTTAAAGAAAATTTCAGTAAACCTTTAACAAAAACACATGAAACTGTCAATACTAGGATTAGTGTCATTAAAAATGAATAATCCCATAATTACGCATGCATTTTGTCAAAACGTTCGAAGAAATAACCACACCAGCGTTCTAAAAAACACATTAAAGTGGTACACGAATCTTTCGAAATTTTTTTCCCCATTTTTATCTGTTTTTCCCATTTTTGTCTGCAAACATTTGTCATCTTGGTAAATGTGAGGTAATTTAGCAAGCTACTGATGCGTTGGGTACAATGTCTTTTTTCTCTCTCTCTCGCTGCTGTATTTAATAATCAAACGAATTAGAATTTCTCTATCGAATTTTTTATATCCTTGAATGAAGTAGTGCATGTCGCGAAGGTAAAATAAATGCTAATTTTGGTAGTGAAATCTACACCTAATAACTTCATATGATCATTTTCTTTTTGCTTTCCCATTTTCAAAGTCAGTGTCTCGCTTTTTAATAAAAACGCCTGCGCCATTTTGTTGGAACTTCTGATGATGCCAATAATAATTTTTTTTCACTGTGGATTAATATTCCAAAGATGATACCGTTTTTTATTGTTCAATAAGAACATTGAAGATAGAGGTTGTTGTAACAGAATTAGATATTTCTTTATGAGAAAAAAAATTTTATCTAATTAATGCTAGAAGATCAATGATTACCAAAGAGGATTATTTAATTCCATTTGTCATTAATGCGCCATTTTTTTTGTGACTTCTGATTATAAAAGCCAAAAATATTTTTCAATGTATTTAGCTTAGATTAATATTACAAAGATGATGTCGTTTATAAAAAACATTGAAGATAGAGGTTGTTGTAACGGAATTAGATATCTCTTTATAAAAAAAAAATTATTTAAGTAATAATTAGAAGATGAATGATTATCAAAGAGGATTGTTTCATTCTATTTACCATTAATTCACCATTTTGTTGGGATTTCTGATGATAAAAGTCAAGAACCTTTTTTCCACTGTGGATTAATATTCCAAAGAGGATATCGTTTTTTATTTCTCAATAAAAAACATTGAAGATAGAGGTGGTTGTAACGGAATTAGATATTTCTTCATGAGAAAAATAATTTATAAAGTAGTGTTTAGAAGCTCAATGATTAACAAAGAGTATTGTTTCATTCTATTTGCCATTTGCCATTAATGCGCCATTTTGTTGTGACTTCTGTTGATAAATGCCAAGAATCTTTTTTTTTTCACCGTATTTAGCTTAGATTAATATTCCAAATATGATGTCGTTTTTTATTTCTCAACAAAAACATTAAAGACAGAGGTTGTTGTAACGGAATTAGACATTTCTTTATGAGAAAATTATTTAAGTAATAATTAGAAGATTAATGATTGTCAAAGAGGATTGTATAATTCCATTTGCCATTTCCAAATGCGCCATTTTGTTGTAACTTCTGATGATAAAAACCAAGAATCTTTTCTGTGTTTAGTTTGAATTAATATTCCAAAGATAATGATGTTTTTATTTCTCAATAAATAATAATGAAAATATAGGCTGTTGTAACAGAATTAGATATTCTTTTATGGGAAAAATAAATCAAAATAATGCTTAAAAGATGAATGATTACCAAAGAGGATTGTTTAATTCCATTTGCCATTTTGTTGCGACTTTTTGATGATTACAGACAGGAATCTTTTTTTACCTTGTTTAGTTTGGATTAATATTCCAAAGATGATGTCGTTTTTATTATGCAATAAAAAACATTAAAGATAGAGAATGTTGTAACGGAATTAGATTTTTTTATGGCAAAAAATAAGTTATCAAAATAATGCTTAAAAGATGAATGATTACCAAAGAGGATTGTTTAATTCCGTTTCCTAAATTCTTAAACCAGCTTAATATTCCGATGCATAATAGGATTGACTTGATCTTTGATAAACTGTTTTTCATCAAGCGAGGAATTAATGCCGTTAAATCTTTGGTTTTTTTTTATGTTAAAACCGTCGGACCTTATAAAATGGCTCCTGGTGAATAACTAAATCAGGGAGATCTGCTGTTAGCCATCTGGATTAGTATGATTATGGCCAATCGGAAGATGATTTTAAAAGTAGGTAAAGTACAGCTCGGAAACATTACTTTTTTTGGTTGAAACGTTTTACAAGAGGATACTGTAGTGATTAATTTGTTTGTTTACGTTTCAATACCTAAAACTGAATGGGCTACTTTTATTTTTCATTTTCAGCAATTTCTAAAATCTTAGGAATGATCTAAATTTCGCCAAAAAGTTTTATTAAAAAAAAAATTAGCACATCCGCTTATAAGAAATATGCAGAAAATTTTCATGTTGTATTTATATGGAAAAAATGTTTGAGAAGAATTAGTAAGTCTTATTTTACCAATCAGATTATTATAAAGAAGACTTATTTTACTAATGCCGGATTCAAACATAATTTATTCAATTATATTTTAAAACTAAATTACACATATATTAGATTAATTTTATTAAAGGAATTACGACAAATGTAGTTTGAAAATTAAGCTTATTTAGTGATGAATATTAACTTATTTAATACACAATTTTTGTAAAATTACAGAATTCCCATTAATTATTCTAGGCAAAATTTTTACAAGTTTGATTTGTGTAGAATAAATAGTGGGAATAGTTTGTATTGATTGTTGCTTATAGAAAATAATATTTATTTGACAAGCAGTTTTCGTAGAATGCATATAATTAATGCATATTTTATTTCATTTATTCCGATTATAACTTTTGTAAAGGTTTAACATTGTAAAAGTTAAATTTCGTAATTATTTCATATTTATTTGTCATTATATGTAATAATATTTATTTGTCATACAGTTTTCGTAGAATACGTATAATTAATGAATATTTCCTTTCATTTATTCTGATAATAAATTTTTTAAAGGTTTAACTTTTGTAAAGGTTCAATTTTGTAAAGAACTACTATGAAGATGGATTTCTACCGGATACTAAAATCTCAAGTCACAGAACGCTAGCTAATCATAAGCTTGATATCCTGCTCACCAGTTCTTCCGATTGGCTAACATTCTATGACGTAAGATTTCATTAGGTAGAAACTCACTTAACGATAACAGCAAAGAATATTAATATACATCTAATACAGAAATATATTGATGATGAATTACATTATAATACTACAATACATAAAGCGATTTCACCAAAAGTTATTCTATGGTCATTTTTGCACAAAATGTTCCTTTTTTTTTTATTAATTTTAGAATAATAATTGTGTGATACATCTGCCATAATGATAATAATTCATTTAATGTAACGCATTCAGGCATATCCATTCTATTGTTTGATCTTCAAATTTGATTGGACAATTAATCAAAAAGGTCCAAAAAAAATTAGAAGAAAAATCGTGCTCTAGATCGCTAGATTGCAACTGATTTCTAATCATCCATACTTAGGCTCTGCAATCTATTTTAAATTTTCCTTATCACAAAGCATTGACTTCATGGAAAAGAACAATTAAATTGAACAAGCACAGTCTCGTTTTATTAACCTTTCTTAAACTAACACAGACAATTGAAATTGGCTTCACTGTAACCACGTTTAAAAGGTGTGGTTGAGCGTATGGGGGTCAGAATACATTAAAACTAAATTACACTTTTATTTGTTCCCTCATAAGGTTCTATTTTCTGCTTTCGAATCGATTCGCTTCAGTTCTGCTCTTCATTGTTCGTCTGCGCTATATTAAGATTGTGATGCCATTAATAAAAAAAAGAAAAGAAAAAAAAAAGAGGAAGTTTTACAGTACAACTAAACTTTTCGAGTTAAATGTCCTCAATCAATCAATTTTTTGATGCGACAAGAAATAAATATTTGCATGAACATTAAATGAGCTACTTTTTGAAAACGATTATTTTGATTTATTGTTCGATTTATTTTGTTCTGGAATTCTTAAACGCTAGAATGGTTCTTTTGCTATAGAATGCGCATTGTAAATAAATGTTGCATGGCTGTATTTTATATCGTTTAGAACTTTTTTCTTGTTTTAAGAACTTTTCCTACAAAATAAAACTTCTACTTACACTTTATTCATCAAATTGCGTTGTGTGAAACTGTTACTGAACACATTGTGTTGCTAATTTACCATGCGTAACAATTGTGCTAGTTTACAGTGTATTAGTTTGCTAATGTCACAAAAATTTAATGTTATGATTTGCATAGCTTGATTTTTGAATGATTTAATTGTTATATTGATAGCTTTGAAAATCGAAGAGATACACCTCAACTTATCAAATTGTGTTGCATGAAAATATTACTAATGTACAAATTATGTTGCTAATTTACCATTTGTAACAATTAGGCTAGTTTACATTGTATTAATTTACTAATGTTACTATGATTTAATGTTACGATTTACACAGTTTGATTTTCGAATGTTCTAATTGTCATATTGACGTATATGAACGAGGAGATACGCATCAAATTGTGTTGTATGAAATGTTTCTAATATACAAATTATACTGCTAATTCAGCATTTGTAACAATTGTATCTATTTACATTGCATTAATTTACAAATGTTACTATAATTTCATATTATGATTTACATATTAGTAAGAGTTTGAATTTCGAATGTTCTAATTGCCATATTGATAGCTATCAAAATTGAGGAGATACGCACCTGTGCATCAAATTGTGTTGTACGAAAATATTACTAATGTACAAATCATGTTGCTTATTTACTGTTTGTAACAATTATGCTAATTTACATTGCATTAATTTACTAATGTTACTATAATTTACTAACACTATTTATATATTAGTAAAGTTTGATGTTCGAATGCTCTAATTGCCATACTGATAGCGTGCATAATCATAGTGCAGTAGGGCTCAGGTTAGAATCCACTGGTAGAGTTCATTGTAATAACTGCTTTCAACAACGAGTAGATACGCATCTGCGAATCAAATTGTGTTTTATGAAAATGTTGTTTATGTACAAATTATGTTGCAAATTTACTATTCGTAACAGTTGTGTTAATTTGCATTGTATTAATTTACTAATGTTATTATAATTTTATATTACGATTTACACATTAGTAAGAGTTTGAATTTCGAATGTTTTAATTGTCATATTGACATGTTGTAATAACTGTTTTCAGAAACGAGGAGATACGATGGAATTTTATGAAACATCTCGCATCAATATTCAGTCTACTTGGTCAGAAATGTTCCGTGTTTTCTCTCATACAACACTTAAATGTGTGAAAATTATTCTTAAAAGTACTTCTAGAAGACACTGTCCACTCTTCATAGCCCGTCGGTGGGCAGTTTCACGTATGGAACACGAGTTCCACTGTCGTACAACAATAGTAACAAAAAAAAAAAATATTTTGATTAACAATTCTTAAATTGTTTTAATCCATTTTCTAAAATAATTCTTAGTCAAAAATTGTTTATTTGTATTGAATATTTATTTGTTTTAAAAATTAATAAAAAACATTAATCTGATAAAACCTCATAAAAATTGCTTAGAAAGATCTATAATTATTTTAAATTAGAAATTATACATACAATAAAAAGTTATAACAATATTATTTTATACAAAATTATACATTCTAAAACAATATTTTTAAAAATGTTGTTAAAGGTAATATTTTTAAATGCATTATCATCTGTATAATTTTATTAGTTGAAAAATTAAGATTTAAATTAAATTGCTACTATATTTTGAAAAAAATAATTATACCGATTGTCTATAAAATCCCAAAAATTACATGAAAAGAAAATATTTAAAAATATTTAACATTTATAATATTCTTTTTATTAAAATTCCTTTTTTAAAAAAATAAATAAATATTGCCATTTTATTTTTAAATGAATTTCTAATCATAACTAAATGTGTTTACAGATGACAATTAAATTAGTCCAAATAACTTTTAATTAGAAAGTTAAACAACTTTTTAAAATTTTATTGAGATTTTACCTAATTAAATTCAGATTATACAAACTTTCAGAACATAACAATCCTATGCATTTAATTGATACACTTGTGAATTAGACCATACAGATGTTTAAAATCTTTTTTATATAAATACTGAAATAAAATTTAATTTTATTGAACTAAAAATAATGATTTATTATACGAGAACATCATTTGATCGCAAATGTTTTTCATGAATTTGGAAAAACAAAGAAATATGTTGAGCTTTCGATGTAATGAAATGTAACGGAGTGAAACCAAATATATTATTTAAGCTACAGTTAACTTCTATTGATAAATTGCAGCTTAAATAACATAACGTCTATACAAATTTGAATCACTTTTGTTATTTATAATGTCTATCAGAAATTTGTATAAATTATATTGCAATCAATTTCTCTAGTGATTATAGATTAAATTTATTCTTATCAATAGCTGTTGATTTTTGATATTTTTTAAATCCCATGCCTATTTTATTAGTCGTTGTATTTTTTATGGACAATTTTATCAATAAAAATACTGTAGCATATACTTGATCATACAGGATACTAAGCAAGCGATATTTTTTCTATATTCGATAAATATTTCTTTCTAAAGGTTGGCAACGTTAACATATTTATAATTCTGCACGCAGGAAAAAGAAATTCCAGGCTTTGATGCCATTTTGAAAATGAGACTGATGAATAATTACTTTTTTTCTGTCAAGTAAATATTTTTTTTAAATCAAATTTTTAAGGTGTAACAGTATCGCTAGATTTAATAATTATAATATTAGTTACATTTTTGAATCTAAAATAGTTCAATATTTAATTTAGTTCAAAAAAATATGCATGCTTTATTAAGTAAAAGCCTGATAAATTAAATGGTAATAGAGAGAATACTTTGGTACTGAGGTTGGGGTTACTTCTGACACTGAGGTTGAGGTTACTTGTGACACTGAGGTTGAGCTTACTTGTGACACTGAGATTGGGGATACTTGTGAAGTTGAGATTGGGGATTCTTGTGACACTGAAATTGGGATTCTTAGGGTTGAGATACTTGTGACATTGAGGTTGGGAATGCTTGATCACGATGAGGTTGGGAATGCTTGTCACGATGAGGTATGGGAATGCTTGTGACGCTGAGGTTAGGGAATACCTATGACACTGAGGTTGAGATACTGAGGTAGGGATACTTGTGATGCTGAGATTAGGGATACTTGCATGATACTGAGGTTGGTGATACTTCTGATGATGCTTGTCATGATTGGGAATAATGCTTGTGACGCTGAGAGAATTAGGATACTTTATGATACTAAGATCGGGGCTACTTGTGTCGCTGAGATTAGGGATACTTATGATACTGAGGTTGGTGATACTTGTGAAGTGAGATTGGGAATACATAAACCATATCTACTGAGATTGGGGATGCTAAACCATATCTACTGAAAAATGAGATGTATTAATTTTGCCAGGGATTATTTGAGTAATTTTTAACAATGTTTTAACAATTTTAACAATTTTAACAATGGTTGCTATGTTTAAATATTATTTGAAGCTTATTTTTTAAGAAAAAGTATTCAAAGGAAGAGAGAAAATTCGTTCAAATTGCAGTGGTACAATTTCGCCCACATCATTTCCAAAACTGCAAAGTGGCATCCTAGGTCTAGGCACAGTGATGCAGTGTAATAGAAGCATGCCGTGATGGCTACTAAATAACGCTGAATGTGTTATATATCTGCCGTTTCAGGGACAAATGATCTCCGGGCAAAATTTAGAATTTGAAAAAGAAAACAGGAACCTATTAACTTATGTCTATCATATTAGATAAAGAAAAAAAAAAAAATCTTTAATTTTCTTGAAAAATTATTATTATTTTGTATGATTTAATAAACTGATTTCTAATGTTGTGAAGAAAAGTGATTAAAAGTTCATTGCTAGGGACTCAAAAAGGTATTCTCATTTTAAAATTTATATAGTAATAATAATAATTTTTTCATTATTTATAAACAATGAAAAAGTTTTAATAATTTGATCAGAGAAAATTAATTTCACAAGAGATTCATCGAGGTCAAGTTACCTCTCGAAAGTCAGCTATTTGAGCGCGTGCATTTCTTGAGATAATTGAGCCGGAATTAGTTTCTATGCAGGGAACTTGAACCCAGATGCATTTGAGAAGTAAAATCTGCGTGAAATCTACTTCCTCCTCGACTAAATTAACCTTCTGACACACATTTAGAGATAGCTCTTACCTTTTACCTCCTTTTTTTTTAGCTTTTATTTCAAATTTTGAAGGTTCAGAAGGACTGCACGCCATGAAGACATCGGTAACGAATGGCACAGCATATGATCTCCAGCTTTTTAACGTTAATAAGGTAAAACATCCTTGCATCGCTCGTATCATTTGACATCATTAAATCTCATTAATAACTATGAAGTTTTATTTAGGTTTTTTTTTTATATTATAAGTCTGTATTTATGTTAGAATGAGAACGGTGAAGCAGTAAGGTGGGAAAGTCCTTGCTATAGCTTGAAGGTGGAGGAGGAATTGATTGTTCTCAAAGTGTCACCATTGTAGAGTGTTTGTTTAAAATCATGTAGGAAAAATAGGGTGCACCCTGAGTAACGTTGAATTTGCCATTCCAGCACCGTATGGCCTAGGGTCTATAAATTTACTTATAGGTCTATAAATTTAGGTCTATAAATTTACATGAATAGCCCCTTATTTTAAGTAAGATATCTTGAGTAATCAGTTTTAATACTTGAAATACTTTGGTTGTAATACATGAATAACACCTTATCTTAAATAAAATAAGATATGTTGAATAATCTGTTATAATACATGAATAACACCTTATATTAAGTTTATTATTCATATATTATAAATAAATTTATAGCAACAAATCTCCCATTATATAAATAACGCACGATATATTTTTTTTACTTGTGAACTTGATAAATGTCATATCAAAAATTCAATTCTCTCATAAATCAGATTCAGGAATCAGGATCTTAAATATTTTTAAAAGGAAATAGAGAATTACATTTGTTGTCCAACTCGTGTTCCAGTGATAACGTGCGCAACTAGAATGCAGGAACGCCCAGGTGCAAATCCACTGATGGTGTTCGTTATAGTCCCTGCTTTTCGGAAACGAGGAGACTCTTTTGGATATTGTTGCAACGTATATAAAGCTCCTCGCATCGATAGTCAGGTTGTCCAGTTGAAGCTTTTTCGGCTTTTCTCCCCTTAGAGATACAAATACAGGACTGTTATCTCTAAAAGTCATCTTAGAAGTAATATTCTCTCTCCCTAATCACCACTGGTGGGCTATTTGAGGTTTACATATAAGTGGAACACAAGATCCGCTCTGGCTCTGGTGTCAGAGGTTTCGGGTTCGAGTTCCTGCGGTGCTGTGGATATTTGTAGTAGTTCGAAATTCCCTTTAAACCGTAGGTCCCTGTCTAATAAGACTGTAAGCATAGAGTTGACAACCCTACCCCGAAAAAGAACATCCCATGTTTCGTAATCTGCTAGTAGGCAAATGTCCTTGGCTCACCATGTGGCTGTTGCGCCAACAAAGAAGAATTATCAAAATATACTTTGTTGTTAATAAATGCATAATATATAAATTAATACGTTTAATTAAATGCTTGATTTTTTTTTTATTCGAGTTTAAGAAATTCATTGTTTGTTTTTGCATTAAAAAATATATCGTTTTACAAAATCATTTATCTTATATATATTTGTATATCAATAACCCCTAATATATATGAATATATATACATATGATATTTATAATAAATAAAAAAAATCTTGTTTCAACATAGCCACCACAGGCTTCAAATTCGAATCCTGGTGGTGGTATGTATGTTTGTGAATGGTTCGTAATCCACGTTAAGCTGTAGGTTCCGGTCTAATTAGCCTAAAGTGAGCAAAAAAAAGTACAGTAGAGGGACAAACCAATCAAACATTGTTTTAATTAACTGAAAAGTGAATGTCTAAAATCAAATTTTGTACTTTTATTCTCCGACTAAAATAAAATCTAATAGCACAATAATTTTAACAAGTTAAAGACAAAGAAAAAAATTAGACGTTGAAAAATTAAAGCGAAAAATTATTATTATTTCGCGAGTAATAGTATTGCAAAATTTGTTTTACTATTGCAAAACAAAGGTAAGAGAATTATCAATTAGATAGGGAAAAAAGGGCTATTTTTAATCCATAAGAAAAAAGAATCATTTTTAATATTTGCTTAATCTGATTATGTCTACTTTGTGCATATAGTAATGCTGATTGCAAAACAGTACAATATGTAGAATTTCAGAGTAAATCAGGGACAAAAAGAATGTTGCTAAAATGTCTAAACATATTGGAAAGATTTTAATTTAAACATTCCAAACTTTTATTGGTATACTGTCAATTTTTCTTTAAATTCCTTTTTGCATCATTAGTTTAATTCATTTATCCAAGTAAGAAGTTTTCAAATTTAGATAGCTTAGTTAATCTATCAATGTGACATTTTGTGCATACTTTAGGCTAGCTAGACCGGAACCTATGGTTTAACGTGGATTCCGAACCACTAACAAACATCTTTTTTTAAATTAAAAAAAAAACGAAAAAAAGGAAGTCAAAATTATAAGAAAGATTAATCTTTACCAAACGTTGTATGGCCAGTCTAAATAAAACCCCCTAATTTCAAACAATTCCCAGATTGATCGTCAGTTTTGTTTTAAACATGACAGATAAAAAAAAAAAAAAAAAAACGTTAATTCATAAGGTTTTAAGATAGTGAGATAAATAAATAAAAATTCTGTATTCTGTATCAGTCAATTATTGATTTAAAAGTAAATAAAACATAAAAAATGGAGTAAATGTCTTTAAATCTAAGAAAATCGAACGAAATGTATAATTCTAAGATTTAAAAAACCCATCATTTTAAAATTGTTTTAAAGACATAGTTTTAGATTCAGCTAATACAGGACATATAGCTTCATCTATAACTAAATATTTTTAAAGGATTGAGTTTTGAGTAAATGTTTTTAAATCTACGAAAATAGAACGTAAAAGGAATTCTAAGATTCAGAAATACAACACCGTAAAAATGTTTTAAAGATGTAGTTTTTTAGGTTCAGCTAATACGGGACATATAGCTTCATCTATAACTAAATGTTTTATTCTTTAACTGATTATTCTGAGTATATTTGTATCTCATATTAGTATATTCTTGGAATAATAGACAACAACGAGTTAATTCGGATGAAAATTAATTTCTAATTCTGGACTAAAGCGAATATTTTGGGGCATCTTGTATTATTCTAAGATTATTTTACATGCTGTAATAGTTATTGTATCGAGATTTCATATTATTCAATTCCTTCTATTAGCTCCCACTCTCCCTATATATATATATCTTGTTCAAATTTTCAGTCGGTCATAAAATACTTTTTATTCATCCACTCAAATTCAAATGCATTTTTTGAACTTGTAGTGGAGGACACTTGATGTTAATACAGTTTTTTTAAATATTAATTCAGTAATTAAATTTAATTAATTAATTTTAGTTTTTTTAGATTTAAGTTCCATATATCTACCAATAGATGGCGCCAGATAAACTTAAAAAAAAATGAATGAAAGATATTTATAAAGGACTTTCTGCAATATAATGAAAAAAAAAGTAGGAATTGACTTAAAATTTTTTTTTTTATATTGATTGTTTTACAGACATTTGATTCTGCCATGACTTGGCCATTTTATTATTATGTGTAAAAATTAAACTAAAACTCTCATAAGACCAGTATTAACATACGCGTCTCAAACATGGTCACTAACAGCAGGAGAGGGAGAAAATGTTGGCAATCTTTTGAAAGGAAAATGCTACGAACTATTTTTGGTGGCGAAGACGATACAATTTCGAACTTTACAAACTTTTTAGAGATATTGACATTCTAAAATTTATTAAACTGAACAGAATGAGATGGGCCGATCATCTCATGAGAATGGAAAGTGATAGAGCTGCTTTGAAGGTTTTCAATGTAACCCCTTTTGGACAACGACTAAGGGAAGACCGAAAAAGAGATGGGTCGACTGTTTAGACCCTGATTTTATTGTTATTAAGTTCAAAAACTGGAGGTCCACTGCCAAGAGAACAGCCTGGCTGGATCTTCTAAAGAAGGCCAAGGCCCACAACGGGCTGTCGAGCCAGTTATGGTGGTGATGAAAAATTATACTATTGTGGTTTGATTTTTGTGGCGCCCACAAAAAATATAGAAAATTAGTACTAGTATAATAAGTTAATATATAATATAGATTGCTTAGCTAGGCAGGACGACAAACTTCGTTTTCAGAAACTTTTATTTCAAATAAATAAACACACATTTGCCGAGGATTTCAGTTTTATGTGTTGCAAAATTGACATGAAATACAATCAAACCTGTTCTTATGTAGCTTTTTTTTGTGCGGTATTTAACCCATCAAATGCATATAATGAATAAAAATTAATTTAAAAAAATGTAAATCAATAAGAAAACAATAGATGGCTGTCAAAATAACATGCAAATTAAAAAAAAAAAAATCCAACAGATAACCCATCTGATAATATATCATCTCATGACCACGAATGCTATTATATCCAGGTAGTGCTACATAGTGAAGTTTTGATTTACATATTTTCTATGTTGGACATTTTTTATGTGATCGTTTATTTACCACATAAAAATAATTATTTTGAAATGTTAACGCGAATGTTTAACGCGAACAATATGTTTCATATATACTTAAGAAGTTTCACGACTTTTTTTATACAATTTCTTTTATGCGGTCCCTATTCCCGGCATAAAAGAGGTTTGACCGTATGCGTTGTTCATTGTTTAAGACTAGCAATTTGCTACCATCAAGTTACATGCTTTGTATATCATTTTGAATTATCTGGCTCTCAGAATCTCAGTTGACCTGATGATCAATTAGCTAGGGCTTTGGCAATTGACACCCTAAGCTTCAGGTTCGAATTCTGGCGGTGACATGGATGTTTGTAAGTGGTTCGGAATGCACATTAAACTGTAGGTCTCGGACTAATTAGCCTAAAGTGTGCAAAAAAAAAAAAAATGACCGTAGACAGACAAAAGAAACCATACCTTAGAATAAAACATATTATTTCAATTTTATCAAAACATCTGGTAAGCTTCAGTTATGATTGTGAAAGTTAATTTAACTATTACTAAACATTATATATTCAATTCTGTTCTTTAAATAAGCAATAAATAAGTTATTTTCACGTGGGATAAATTGAAATTTGACAATGATTTATTTCAATTTATTATTATATATTCATTACATACTCTGTATATCCTTTTGAATTATCTGGTTCTCAGAAGGTAAACATATTATTTCAAGTTTATCAAAATATTGGGTAAGCATCAGTTATGCTTGTGAAAGTTAATTTAAACATTACTAAACATTATATATTCAGTTCTGTTCTGTAAATAAGCGATAATTGAGTAATTTTCAAATGGGATAATTTGAAATTTGACAAGGATTTCAATTTATTACTATATATTTATTACTTATGTGCAATCCGAACAGATAAATTTACAGTTGAATTTTTGCAATAAAATATAAATAAAGACTTGTAGATTGTAATCCTAAGATTCATTAATGGGTTATTGTATTATAATATAAGGGTTTTATAATGTCAGTCAGAAAATAATAACAACAATGTTATGTAGGTAACCTAGAAAAATTTAGCAGTGGACCAGAGAGAATCATTTTCACGCGTGATAAATTGATATTTGTAAATGATTTCAGTTTATTACTATATATTTATTACTTATATCAGTTTGTTTTTACAAAAAGAGTCAAATAAAGACATCTTTAGTGATAACAACAACATATCGCAAGCGATCTTGAAAGCTTTGGTGGTGGACTAGAAGGATTATAGCTAATGTGCAATCCATACAGCTAAATTTGCACTTGAATTTTTATAATAAAAACTTATATAATTCGAAGTTTCTATAATCGCTTAATATATTATAATATAAGGGTTTTATAATGTCAGTCAGAAAATAATAACAACACTGTTTTGTAGGTAACCTAGAAAAATTTAGCAGTGGACCAGAAGAATCATTTTCACGCGTGATAAATTATTTGTAAATGATTTCTTTATTACTATATATTTATTACTTATATCAGTTTGTTTTTACAAAAGGAGTCAAATAAAGACATCTTTAGTGATAACAACAACATATAGCGAGCGATCTTGAAAGCTTTGGTGGTGGATAAATCCATACAGCTAAATATGCACTTGAATTTTTATAATAAAAACTTATAGATTATAATTCTAAGTTTCTATAATCACTTATATATTATAATACAAGGGTTTTATAATGTCAGTCAGAAAATAATAAAGACAATATATCATAGGGTGATCACGAAAGCTTTGGTGGTGGGATTATAGTTAATGTGCAACCCAAACCACACTTGAACTTTTATAATAAAAAATAAAT
Source organism: Caerostris extrusa (assembly GCA_021605095.1). NCBI lineage: Eukaryota > Metazoa > Arthropoda > Arachnida > Araneae > Araneidae > Caerostris > Caerostris extrusa. The sequence continues at coordinate 95,807 of BPLR01011818.1, read as the reverse complement.
AAAAACTTATAAATTATAATCCTAAAGTTCTTTAATGTGTTAATTTATTAAAATACAAGGGTTTTATAATGTCAATCAGAAAATAATAACAACAATGTTTCTTAGCTTGATCTCGAAAGCTTTGGCGGTGGATCAGAGGGATTATAGTTGATGTGCAACACAAACAGATAAATTTACACTTGAATTTTTATAATAAAAACTAAATAAAAACATATAGATTCTAATTCTAAGATTCTATGATGGGTTCCTATATTATAATACGAGGATTTTATAATGCCAGTTCGAAAATAATAACAATTTCTAGGGTGGTCTCGAAAGCTTTAGCTTTTTTTATCAGAGATATTTATTTTCTCGCGTGAGGAATTAAAATTTGTAAGTAATTTTAGTTTATTATTATATGTTTATTACTTATGTCCGTTTTTTCTCACAAAATGAGTAAAAATGAAAACATTTTTAGTGTTAACAACAACAAAAACAACAACAATATATCATAGGGTGATCTCGAAAACTTTGACAGTGGGATTATACTTAGTAAGCAATCCAAACAGATAAATTTACACTTGAATATTTCTGACTCTGTATTGCTGGTTGAACAATAATACTTGAATTTTTATAATAGGAAATTAATAAAACTTACAGATTATAACCCTAAGATTTTTTTAATGGGCTAACATATTATAATACAAGAGTTTTATAATGCCAGTCAGAAAAAAAGCACCACTGGTGCAAAGCGCTGCTGAGAAGAAGAAACTCACTTACCTGAGACAAAGTGTCGACCTTCGGGGATGTGTGCTGAAGTGATGCGACGAGGCGCTGGAGAAGTGGCTTTTATAGAAGTCTGTCCCACTGACCTCCCGCCAACTTTCTTCTCGGTTTTTCCTGCGGTTGAGGAAGCAGCAGGATCGCTATTACGGCCCAGATTCGACTGCGGCTGAAAACGAAAGTTTGGAATGGCTCATTGTTCAGAAAAAAAGTAGATCCGTTGGACATGTGGGTGCTCATTGTCGGGGTGGATTCCTTCTGCTTTTCCTACAGCAGTGTGCACGCGATATTTGGAATTGGTGGTATTTTGCTCCAGTTTCTGGTACACCGGTTGAGTGCAGCTGGTGAAAGGGTTTTACCTGTAATGAAGAGTTGATGGATATGTTTGGTATTTATATGCATAAAGAAGAAGATTCTTGAATATTTCTTTTGAAAGCGTATTTCCGCAGCATGATATTAAAACAAAAACTTCTTCTTACATATTTACCATTGACATTACATAATATTTCAAACACAATAAATTTTAGTTTCCATAGAATAGAATAGAATATTTAGTTTCCATACATAATCACCATCCAGATTTATTTAATATTTAATAATCAACGTTAAAAGAAGGAGGGAATGTTTGGTATTTATACTTGAATATACGTATACTGGAATCTTGAATAATTCTTTTATGAAAACTTGATTATATTTCACAGCATGATATAAAAAAAAAACTTCATGACACATAATCCCCACCCAGTAACACTATCAATGTGAATTATTTAATATTTATTAATTAACATTGAAATAAAGGGTAAATATTTGGTATTTATATATGAATATACTTAAGCAATCTTGAATATTTGTATCCATAATATTCGTATTTGTATACTAGAATCTTGAATATTTCTCTATGAAAACTTGGAGTATATTTCGGAGCATGATGAAAATAAATTTCCTGATATATATTCACTATACAGTAATATTATCGATATGAATTATTTATCAACATTAAAATAAGGAAGATATGTTTGCCATTTATACTTGTAACGAAGAAGAATCTTGAATATTTGTTTATGAAAATCGAGAGCATATAAAAAAGTTTTCCCGATACATATTTACCATTGATATTACATATTATTTCAAACACACATAATTTAGTTTCCGTAGACAGTAGAAAACGTCATGATACATAATCCCATCCAGCAACATTATTGAAGATAATTATTTGATACTTAATAATCAACGTTAAAATAAGGGGAAATGTTTGGTATTTAAACTTGAATATACTTATACTATGTAGAATCTTGAATATTTGTATTCATAATATTTGTATTTGTATTCTAGAATCTTGAATGTTTTAGATTTATATTAGAATCTTAAAAAATCTGGAGTATATTTGTATTTTCTATATTTCTATCGATATTTCTATCCTGGAGTATAGAGTGTATTTTACCTTTATAAAAACCTGGAGTATATTTTGCAGCATGATAAAAAAAAACAAAAAAACTTCCTCATACATAATCACCATCCAGTAACATTATGGAAATAAATCATTTGATATTTACCAATCAGTGTTAAAATAAGGGGAAAATAATATGGTATTTATATTTGTAAAGAAGAAGAATCTTGAATATTTCTTTATGAAAACCCAGAGTATATTTCACAGCTTGATATAAAAAAAATTGCTGGACGCTTTAAATTAAATCCTTCATTATTACAATGGTTGATCAGTAGCAGATACTACGTTACCAGGGTGTATCTTAGAGGGCAGCTGCTCTGTATTTAGATTGAGCTACCATATTACAGTGACTCTTCTAATGGAAGAACTTTGCTGCCTACCGATTCATCAAGTCCATTTCCGACATTGGCATAGGAGCGTTCGATTCAAATTCACTTGTCGGGCTTCAAACTCATCTATCGTGCTCTTTAACCCAAAGCGGTTAACTTTGGTACAATTTAAGATGTTTACATAAAAATAATAGATAACTATTGTACACCATCGCATTAACGTTAATTCTTCTCATTAAATCAGTTTGTTTCGTCATCGCAGTTCAATAGGGGGAAGAATAATGAGAAATGCATGAGTATTGAGGAATACATTCAGAAAAATTACTTACTGGTCGACAGGAAAAATTACTTAATGGTTATTGTTTAAATAACTTTAATCTTGTTGAATTAACACTTAAGAAGCAGAACTCTGCAGATACAGACAAACCTAAAATTGTAGTAAAGCAGAGAAATAAAAAAAAAATTATGAGAACTATTTTTACATGAAAATATTTATTATAGATATCTGCAGATGAAAATTTTTTTTCAACTGATAATGTTAATGATCATTATATGGCTGGTTTATTGTATTTAAATTCTTATTTGTATTTAAAAATGTATTCTTTTTTTTTCCTCGTACATCAGTGGGCCTTTTGTACCACTTATGTATAAAATGAATAACTCACAACGGAATGATGAACTGACTGCATTGCCTTCCTGAAGAAGGGGATAGGGTAGGTGGTAGTTTGGAAGTGAGGTAGTTTGGTAGGGGTAGGATTGTTTGGTAGTGTTGTATGGGTGAGAACTAGGATAAATATTCTCCCAAGAGGCAGGTGGTTGCCATGATAGATGCTTACATATATTGTTACAATTGTTATCGAGTGTCCTCCTAAAGTAATAAAGTCAATTTCCTGCAGCACAAAAAGCTGCAGGAATTAGTCATTATACACTCAATGAACTCGCCTGGATGACGTGGAAGGCACATGATCAGGTGGAAGTGGTATTTAACTGCTGCTGGAGAGTCTGAAGAATCATTCTTTCACTTACTTCTGTGTGTGATGGGAAAGGCTGCGGATTTAAGCGACTTTGATATAGGGCAGATTGTAATGGCTTGAAGGCTCGGAACAAGTATTTTCGAAACTGCACGACTCGTGGGTTGTTCGCGATCTACAGTTGTTAGTACTTATGCAAAGTGGATGAATGACTGTGAAACCAGCAGTAGACGACATGGTGTTGGATGTCCACGCGCTATCAAAGAAAAAGGTCGTCGGAGACTGTCTCGCATGGTGAAGCAAAACCGGAGCCAGACAGTGGCTCAGCTGATAGCCCAATACAATGCAGGGTCAAGTAGAATAGTATCGGAGCACATTGTTCAACGGACACTGTTGGATATGGGCTAAGCAGCAAACGTCCCACTCGTGTGCCTTTGCTGACCAAGCGTCATCGCCAACTGCGCCTGCGCTGGGCCCGGGAACATCGTGACTGTTCCATGGATCAGTGGGAGTGAGTTGCCTGGTCAGATGAATCACGGTTTGTCATTCATCACGCCGATGACCGTGTCAGGATCAGGTCATACAGGCAGGCCGGTGGTGGAGGTATTATGCTTTGGGGGACGTTCTCTTCGTCGTCTCTGGGACTCGTGGTTGTGGTAAAGCAGACCATGAATGCTACAGGGTATCTGAACATCATTGCGGACCAGTTGCATCCTTACATGGCCTCTGTTTTCAGCTGGAAATGGAATGTTCCAATAGGACAACGCCACTTGTCACAAGGTTAAAATTGTGTTGGAGTGGTTCCAGGAACATGATGCTGAATTCCAGTTAATGTCCTGGCCGCCTAACTCACCGGAATCTCAATCCGATAGAACACATTTGGGATGTCCTGGGACGGCAAATCAAAGTTCAAAGGCCACCAATTCGCAACATCTCGGATTTGCGTGACCGTTGCTTAAACATCTGGTACAATCTGTCTCCGGTCCTCTACCAAGAACTTGTGGCATCCATGCCAAGGCGTGTTGAAGCTGTGTTGCGCGCCAAAGATGGGCCAACTCGTTATTGACAGGTGGTCATAATATTTTGGCTCTTGAGTGTAAATAACATATTGATGTAAGCTATTATTATATCATATAAGCTATTATTACTATAAATATAATATAAAGTTTCTCTTTAGTAAGATAATCTATTTTAGATTACTGTTTAATATAAATTGTTTGACAGAAGGCCTTGACCCACCATGAGCGGTTGAGTCAAATATGATGATGATGGTTAATATAAATTAGAAATTCTACTGAAAAGTATTTTGAAATATTTCCTTATTGAAAAACAAGAATTATTTTCATTGAATTTGAATTGTATCGAAAGTTATATTGTAGCGCAAAAATTGTGATGCCTTCTATCAAAATCAATGTTACATCTGTCATTTATTTTGACGCATCTTTCAGTTTTTAGGTTAACCTAATTATTACGAATCAAAACTGTTTTTATAATGTCATCCTCTGAGTGAATTGCTCCCTGATTGGTTTGCCATCCTTTGATTACTTCGATCAATTGTTTTATTTCAGTTGAATATCCACCTATTGTAAAAGTAAGATGAAAAAAAAAAATAGTTTTCAAGCAAAGATTGAGTTGTGATTGTTCAATTCTTGATGCATCAAAAGAAAAAACGAAAAGTGGAAGAATGGTGCAATTACGTTAGCTGCAACAGCAGAATGACCTAATCTAGAATTTGGAAATGTGCTTCCGAAAATATTTTTCAAGGCGAATCTCGTGCTAATGTTGATTCTTTGAAAAAGCAAAACTGTGGAGGTAAATGCAAAGATTATAGAGGAATACTTATATGTATTCCTCTTAGCAGAAGAGGCAACATAAGCTCATGCCTTTGAAGTTTCCAAATTTACATCGTCATCATCTGTGGCGCAACAGCCAAGGTGGGCTAAGGCCCGCTGGTATATTTCTGGACAGGCGATATTTTCTTTTTACGGGATATGGCTCTCAGTTTTACGTCCAACGTTCTACAGTTATATTAGACTAGGTCCTACAGTTTAAAGTGGATTCCGAACCATTATAAACATCCATGTCAGGGCTTGAAATCCGAAACCTTTAGCACCGAGCGCCAGAGTGCTAATCACTCAACCATTAGGCCCCTCATTAAATTTACATTATTCCGAATTTTGAAGAAAAAAAAAAGAAAGGAAGATCCATAAAATGACAAAATCCATATCTGTTTCCCACCACATATATAGGGAGCGGCCTGATGGCTAATTGGCCTGGTACCACAGGTTTCAGGTTCGAATTCTGCCGGTGGCATGGATGTTTTTTGGTGGTTTGGAATCCACGTTAAATTGTAGGTCCTGATCTAATTAGCCTAAAGTGTGCAGAAAGTGACCGTAGAGCGACAAACGAAACCAAAAATACATGTAGGGAAATCAAAGCTTCGCAGCTGAAGGGTCCTACCTACAAGTTTAAAATACAGTAAAGAAATTATTCAAACATCTGGAAACTTTCTGAACACTCGAAATAAAAAATTAGGATCAATATTTTTAATTTAGTTTTTTTTTATAATAAATATTGTGTTCTACATTTATTTTATTTTCCTACTATCATTTTGGGACAAATTAAATTCATCAATTGCTACTATTGTAATGGGACAGATTGAATATTTATTTTTAAAAACGTAAATGCGGAACTGTTGAGCTATACGTAGCATCTCCCGCAGTTTGCAATCCAGGAAATTGCAACAAATTACCGAAATGGAAGTTCCTCCTACAGATATGCGATTGCAATATTCTTTCTTTAAAAAAAATATTCAAATTGAACGACATCAAAGGAGAAAATTAAACAATATCTTAAAAAGTAACTTCATTTTGTAATGGAAAGAAGTATTATAAGATTCAAATTTAACTTTTGAAGTAGACAATAAATTCAATCTATACCAGGAAAAGATCTGCAATAAAAATGTGTGTCAATCGAGATAAGGCTGAAATGAAAATTTTGCCCCTAAAGAGAATATCGGATATTTCTTTCGCAACTGAAAATCAATTTTTTATGATGCCTTAGGTGCTTCCTCGTATTAGACCCATGAAATAATGTATTTTTTATAAGGATATCACTTCAATGTGTCTGTAATTTACTCAGCAGATTCTGCAGAACATTTTTAAAGCACCACTTCAATGCGTCTTTCATTTATGCAGTAGATTCTGGAAAAATTTTTAAGGCACCATTTCGATGTGTCCATCATTCACGCAGCAGATTCTGCGAAGAATTTTTAAGGCACGACTTCAACGTGTCTATATCTTTTATGCAGTAGATTCTATAAAGAATTTTTAAGGCACTATTTCAATGTGTCCATCACTTATGCAGTAGATTCTGGAAAAATGTTTAAGGCACCACTTCAATGTTTTCATCATTTGCGCAGCAGATACTGGGAAGAATTTTAAGGCACTACTTCAATGTGTCCATTATTTACGCAGTAGATTATGCGAAGAATTTTTAATATCGAGTATTATTTTAAGAGATGAGTTGCCTTCAAACACCTGCTTGAAGTCAATCACCTCTAAAGCGATAGATATGTAGCAAATTCAGTGTTTCTCAGGATGTTTAGTATTATGAGGGTCTGCTTTTTATTGCACATTAATCCACAATTATGTAAAAGGAATTCTGACACGACTGGTAACTTGTCAATGCACATCCATGTGATGTACAATTAAAATTAAATAAACCCAGAATAATAGAAAACCCAGAAATCTCTCACCAGGTAATATGACTAATGAGGAAAGATGCTGAACATCATAAACGTCATCGAGACTCCTCGTTGTTTGAAACAGTTGCTACAACAATCCCGCCAACAAATAGAACTTCCCTAATGCTCACCAGTGGCGCATATTACCATTGAGCCACAAGTCCAGAGATTTGAGGGTTTTTTTAATCTTGAGTATCATTTTAGGAGAGATAATATTGCATTTTTTAATTCAGGTTTTTAAAAAATATTCATTTTTTTATTTAATAAATAATTAATGTAACATTAAAATCCAACCTGGCATTCCTTTCTCACCCTGTACTGTCCGGAAACTGCTGTGCTATGTTAAGAAGATTCTGGAATTTAACAAAGCAAAATGAGCATATCTTTGTTGCATAAATTTAAACTAACTAACTAACTTAATAAATTAAAAACTAACTTAATAAATTAAAAATTAACTTTCTTTTAATTTTAGTTTATTTATCAATTTTTCAATGTTGTTGGTCTTGTACCATTTATGTATACCAGGAACAGCCACGAAATGTAATGACAGGAAGTCATTGGCCATCTGAAACACATTCAGATTAGCCGTCTTGCACTTGCTTGTAGTTTGAAAGAAAATCCGGACTACTCTCTCCACACTACAACTGATGATGCTGGATTTTACCTTCAGTGTCACAATACTTATTAAATCTATCAGTTTCTGAACGTAGTGACTAGAACACCGCCATCAGAATTGAGTTTTAGCTCTGTTGTTTGCTGTCTGACCAAATTAATATCGGATCACAAATCAGACTAGTCTTTTTAATTGTATAGTTAGAAAAAAATATCACTTAATTGTATGAAGAGAAACAATTTTATGAGCTCAAATGAAGGCCCATTGATAATAACCAATAAATTACCAATGATAATATAAATGACCAATGATAAAAAACCAATAAAGGGCCAATGACATTCCTTTAACAATCATTGGTAAGATCTTCATGATATATGTAAGTGTGAATAAGAAGCTGCTGAAGTCACTTCTCTCAGAAACTGTCATGATTGAGACAATATTTATAAGTCTCTCACATCGACAGTCCTGTTGCCTAGTGGGAGTTTTCCCTGTTGTTTTGAAACACTCTAATGTGAGGCACATTCTCCTTTTTAATGTTATCCCTTTATCACTCATTGATGGTATCTTTACATAATTGTGAACACGAGGCATCGACAGCCACCTTGCATGGTGGGAGTTTTCCGTATTATCTCGCTAACATTCTAATGTAGGACACGTCCACCAGTTGACGTTACCACTGCATCACTCATTGGTGGGATCTTCATGACGTATGTTAGTGTGAACACGAGGCTCCCAAATGTATAAAAGATGAAGAAGCATCCGCTGAAGCCCCTGTTACCAGTAACTGTTGTGATTGAGACAACATTTATTTGTCACCTTGCTTGGTGGGAGTTTTCCTTGTTATCTATCAAACACTTTAATGTGGGTAACGTCATCCCGTTAACGTTATCCCTTGATTACTCATTGGTGAGATCTCCATGATAAAGTGTGAACAAGAGGCTTACAAATGTATAAGAGACGAACAAGCAGCTGTCGAAGTCGCTGCTCTCAGACACTGTGATGATTGAGACAGCATTTATAAGTCTCAGGCATCGGCAGTCATCTTGCTTGTTGGGTAATTTTCGCGTTGTCTCTGAAACAATCTAATATGGGGCACTTTCTCGAGTTGATGTTATCCCTTCATCACTCATTGGTAGCATCTTCATGGTATACGCAAACGTGAACACGAGGCTCCCAAATGTTTAAAGGGTGAACTATGCAATTTCATTAATCTAGGTTAAATCCAGTGACACTATCATATGACAAATAACATAAGCTTGCAGCGCGATCGATCACCTTTTTCTAATCGTTTTAAGTTCAATTACTTTTATTGCTTATTTTCATTAAGAAAAACATTGTAGCATCTATAATATTTCGCCTCACTAAACAAGAAAAATGAAAGCTTTAAATAATTCAGCATTTAGTCATATAGGCTATAATGACTAAATGCTGAATTAAGTGATTTTGTTACAACTGTTATTAAAAATAATTACAAGCTATAATATAAATTGAGACGTTAGTGTAAAATAGTGCATTTTCTGGGATCTACTATTTATCTCTCATTAAATACTTTGAAAGTTGTAAACAAAAATATTTAACTCAGCATTTAAGCATGAAGCACAACTGCTATAATAATTAATGCTATAATATATCATAGTGTTATTCTGGATAACTATGTAGCGCAACTGAGTAGAATTCTGTTTAATTGATGAGTTTCTGGAAAGATAGCACGATTGGGTTTCTAATAAATAAATAAACAAATTCAAAAGGGATAAATTGGGTTTCAGAAATGATAAAATAAACAAGCAATGCCAAAACAAAAATTCCGATACTACTGCCGGATATTGGCCTAATAAATATGTAGGTCAGGAAAGTATTTTAAATGTTCTTAAAGAATGAGCGAAACTTATCAAATCTTATTCCAACTTCATGGAAGATCTACCGCTTAACCTGTTATCAGTTTATGAGTCTTCAATGCTGACGGAGCTTGCATTTGGAGTTCAATCTGCATCTGCTAACATTTTAAATAATACAAATATTATTGTGCCGTGTCCACCTTAACTTTTGAGTATCGCACACCAAACCGGTTTGCTGCTGTTTGGATCGAATGTATGCAATTTCGTTTATCAGCTTTCTGGGAAGAACTACCACTTAGCCTGTTGTCACCTACAGTTCAACATGGATTCCGAACGACTACTACTACTACTACTACTACACCACACCATATCACTGTGCCTAAGCCGAGTTGCCCCTTTACAGTTTGGCAATAATGTAGGTGAGAGAAGTCTGACACGAGCTCCGTGACACTCATACAGTCATATGAGACCAGGATTTACGGCTTAAAATGGTTTCCGAACCACTACAAGCATCCATGGCGGGACTCGAACCTGAAACCTGTGGCACTGAGTGCCAGAGCGCTAGCTACTCGGCCATTCAGGACCCTGTTTTCAGAAACTAGGAAATTTAACGGATATTGTGACAAAGTATGCATAAAATATCGCGAATCCTGACGTTACCAAGGAAGCTTGTAGTGGTTCGGAATCCACTTTAAACCATAGGTTCCAGTCTAATATGACTATAGAAAGTTGAGAGTAGGGATGACAACCTTACCCTGTAAAAAGAAAAGCTTCACATGTTTCAAAATCTGACAGTAGGCAGACAGCCTTTGCCTACCATAGGGCTGTTGTGCCATTGAAGATTTGGTTTGGTTTGTCGGTCTACGGTCATTTTATGCATAAGAGAGCTAATTAGACCGGGACCTACAGTTTAACGAGGATTCCGAACCACTCACAAATATCCAAGCCACCGCCAGAATACAAACCTGATGCTTGTGATACGAAAAGCCAGAGCGCTAGCCAACTGGCTGTCAGGCCACCAGCTTTCTGGGAAGAACTACCACTTAGATCTACCATCAAGATTTACGACCTTCCGAAAGATGACTAGAGGCTGTCTCATAAAAGGAAACCTGTTAGGTAAAGGGTAAAAACCTATTAATAATTATACAAAAAATCGCTAATAATTCTAAAAATTATTAAAAGAATTCTGTAATCATAAAATGTTTTTAAAATTTTTTGCCAAACCTTTTAAAAGATCACGAGATGAAATGTTCGTTCGTCGTTACACAATTCTTTGAATCCCGCGCTTGACAAAGCGTGACAGTCGCTCGAATTAGCTCCTCGCTCGTATTTACGAGTCTTTCTTTTCTAGTTATTAGCTGTCTAATGGCTCGGATCAGTGGGCCCGGTTTACTTACCCCGTCTGGGGGCCCTTCCCCAGGCCCGGAGACTCTTCCAGTAATGATTTACTGAGCTTTCCCTGAGTTTCCTTGTCAGTGGAGTGAGTTAGTGGGATTTCAATTAGAAGAATCAATGTCCCCTTGATTGAAATTTAAACTTCTTTTTTTTTGCAAAATATTCACGCAGTCATAAAACATCCATTGAAAGTGTTTTGATACTGTAGGTAAAAAAGAGTGTAGAAATTGTACTTGAATTTTACCTTTAAGGCTCTAATGCTTATTATTGTAAGAACGAAAGTTTATAAAGGTTTACAATATTTCCTTTAAAAGTGAAAAATAATTTGTGTCAGTTACAGCCTTGAGTTGCATTGTTAGTTTTATTGTATTTTTTTATTTTTTTTTTACAGGTGAATTTCTTAAAGGAAAATCTGTAGCTATCTAGAAATTCTCTGTTAACAATAGTTTTTGTTTGCTATTCTATAGATAATGATACATAAAGAGGTTCGTCGAACTGTTATAAATTTTTTTAAATTAATTAAATTATGATGAATTACAATTTTAAAAATTTTATTTTCAAAAAAAAAAATGAATTAAATCATCAATAAACTATTTTTATGTAATAGTTCTAGCAATGTCGAAATAATTGCATTTAATAAAGAATTATTGCATTTAATTACTTTAATTCCGCGAATTAGAGAACAGAAGGGACAAAAAAACCCCTTTTCTTTTCCAAAATAATAATAATAATAATAATAATAATAATAAGGATTAAATAATAAATAAATAAAAAATTTAAAAAAATTAAATTAAAATAACGGCTGAGGTACCATGCAAAAATTGATGTTTTTTTTTTTTTATAAAAATAAACATGTGCAAAACTCATGCATAGGTAAACAAATGATTAAAATTTTAAGACTGTAGAACCCATTATTCAGTAAAAATGTTAAAATCAGCAATAGATGAAACTAACAGTATCCTAGTAGCTTGCATATTCTTATAAGGGTATTATGCACTTATGCTGTTGGTTTGCTGCTCTACGGTCATTTTCTCTTACTTCAAATTAATTAGATCGGGACCTACAGTTTAGCAGGGATTCTGAATCACTAACATGCCACCGCCATGCCACCCATGATTTGAAACTCGACCTCCAGTCAATTGGCCACCAGGCTGCACCGAGGCCGAGTGTCTAGAACTCTGGGGCTCGCTGCCACAGGTTTCAGGTTCGAATCCCGGCGTTGCCATGGATGTTTGTAGTGGTTCGGAATCCACTTTAAACCGCAGGTCCTGGTCTCATATGACTGTTCAGCGTCAAAATACAGATGCAATTCATTTGTTGCTTATTATATAAAAAAACTAAAAAAATATTTTATAAAATATAAAAATGATCATTAAACACAGTTGGGAAGTTAATGTTTCCTTATTTAGAGATATGGACATGAATAAAATAAATGAAAATCAGTGGTTGATGGCATTCCATCATTAATTTATATATAGCACAAGAAAATGTCAAATATGTTCCTACAAAAGTTCGTTTTCAAATCAGAAGTTATAAAATGAATTCTCAAAAAACCAAGATATACGATGACGAACACAATTTTATTCATCATAATATTTGCCAAATTTCAAGAAGTCTAAAATAAAGAAGGAAATATCAAATATAATTCCACCTTTATCATGATTAAAAAAGGAATTTAACACAAAAGAGTGACATCACAGGAATAAAAAAATCACAATATATATATTTCCGCATATTATTATCCTAGCATAGTAGACATTTCTAGGTTTATACCAAAATAAAACTCCTGCAAAGCAGCCCAATTCGAACATATTGCCATAGTGCTCATGCCAAACTTGCGCAAATTAGACAATCCAGGATAATTTTATTTGCCTTTTCTTCGATAAAACTTAACCAGCGTCATAAAAAACAAAATCCCCCTTTTTTTTTTACGGGACACACTACCACACATTAAATCACTCTCTTTATTTTTTACTACGCTGTTCCATTCATAAAATTTTTTCCACCGATACAAACTTTCGGTCAGAGCGAATACAGGACACGGAATAGCGTATTCGAACGACCTTGTCGAAGTGAACAATGAAAGTCGGTTTAGACAAAGAAACTGGCGAAGTGGTCTCATTCAGGTGTCAGGAGGCACGGGTCTGGCAACTGCCTGACAAGTCTGAGTTGTCGTTTTAGTGTCATTGCTACCAGTCACTGTGATTGAGGGCGGTGAGTGATGTATGGCCGGAAATAGCCTCCACGCATTGGAAAGAGAATGATCAATGAAAGTCTACTACGTTTTCATTCATGAATAGTCGAGTTTTACGTTTGACCTGCTGAAGCTAGTTCCGGTTGGAGCCAGTTCCGGCTTAACAGTGAGGCTCGATATCCAAAGGAATAGTGAAAGTATCGGAACAAAGGCAGTGTGTTTCTTAAAGATAAATATTACTGTATTTTGGGGGGGGAAGGGGCCTGATGGCCGAGTGGCTAGCACTCTGGCTCTCGGTACCATAGGTTTTGGCCTCGATTCCCGGTAGTTTCGGTCTCATATGACTGTAAGAACGTCACGGAGCCAAGCCAGACTTCGCTCACCCACATCATTGCTAAACTATAAAGGGGCAGCTCAACTGTAGGCAAAGTGATGTGGTGTGGTGTAGTAGTAGCCTGAATGGCCGATTGTCCAGTAACTCAGTAACACAGGTTTCTGGTTCGAGTCAGTCACGGCGAGACCATACATGTTTTTAGTTGTTCGGAATCCTCTTAAACCCGTAGGTCCCGGTCTGATATGGTCATAGAGTGTTGTGGGGGTAGTGTCACTCGCGTCTGCAGCATATCTTCAAACTACACGTGCCCCCTGGGTAGTGCTAAATGAGTAACAATGCTGCAGCCCTTGTTATGGCATAAAGATTAACTGTCTCTGTATTACCAGCTGCATTAGAACAACAATAACATATTACTGTATTTATGTGTATTAGCTGGGTAGCGCATTGGTTTCTCAATTAAACTGTGATGGATTTGAATCACAGCTAAACAGAAGCTCTGATGCCAGGGAAGGTCATTATTTCCTTAGGCTGGAAATTTCTTCTGTAGTGCAGCATGTTAACGTTGAATTTATCACATGTCTGCCATTCTAGAGGCGTGCGTCAAAGCACTTTACATTCGAAAAAGGCTTTATCCTCAAAATTTTACTTGCAGAAGGTCAAAATGTCGTGTATTTATAGTTGAATTAGAATACTTATAAAAAAATAAGAACTCTAAGGAAAAAAAGTTATAGAAAACAGAACAAATTAGAAACAACAAAGTATTTTTGACATTTCACTAAATTGAAAACTTATGGAGCTGAAATTGTTCGAGTTTTTTTATTTACGTTGACAAAGAATTCTATTTTAAGCTTTATACATAGCATTTCAAATTTATTTCTTGATAAAGTGTTAGTATATATTTGAACTTAAATTCGGATCCATGTATGAATTTTCATAGAATAAGGGCTTTTTTTCATTAAATCCTGAAGCCTGTAGTATCAAAGGATAGAGCGATGGCCACTTGGCCATAAGGCAGCTATCGAAATGGAAATGGATAAATCGCTTTTGTGTTATGCATTTTATTAAATTAATATTTTATGCTGTGGATAATTTCTGGCATATATCGTCAGTGGCTGTGGCCAGATTTTACTCGTATAGAAAACTTGTTATAATGACATTCATGTTTACAGATATTACAGAAACACTTTTGAAATTCAAAAGGAGAAACCAAAATCCAGCAAAATATCTCTGCGCATGTCTTTTATATAATATATATCTGAGGAAATCTGAGAATATATGTCTAATAGTATGACAATATCGAGTAGCCTACAGAATAGTATTACACTGAATAGTCTGTAGAATAGCATGCCTATATCGAATAGTCTATAGAATAGTATGTCTATATAGAATAGTATGCTTATACAGACCTGTCTGTATTGAATGGGATGTCTTTGTGAAGCTTAGGCAGCCTAGTTACAGCCGTTGTGATGCCTAGGTTCTATTAAGCATATTATTTCGCAGGCATAGCGGTTGCTATAGAAGATATTTTGGAAAAGAAACAGAGCTTTCTTTTTACGTTAATTTATTTTCTATTTTTCCTATGGATATCAGGTTACAATTGTGAATTATAGTTACGTTTGATAGTTTTTGATATGATAGAGTTTGATAATTACAATTTTGGTACATAAATATAATTTTCAGTTTCAAATGCTCATTAATGAAATTAAGGTATTCAAAGATACAAGGCAAAAAAACAAATACGTGCACACCCCTGATATTTCAAAGGACACATGGAAGGACTAAGAGCTTCCGCCACGCCTTGCTGTCCACTGGAAGAGATGATCATTCCAGAGTAAATGGAAAATTTGAGGCCAGGTTAAAGAGAACACACTTTCATTATCAGAATATGAAATAGATTCAATGAAAAGATCAATGATAAATGAATAGGAATGCGTTTCACTAAAAATAGGATCCGAGCAAGTGCTCAAAGTTACCACTGAAATGGGAAACACCCGCCGTCTTTTGCTCACAGGAGAGTCGTTGAATCACTTCTCACTGAAGCGTGCCCTCTGGGCTGATTAAAGTTAACGGAGAAGACGTTTTACTGCTAAAACTAGTTCAACCCGACCTCTGATTTTCCTCTCACTCGCTTTTTTTTTTTTATTGAAAAGTTAGGAGGGTCTGGCAGTAGTTAAACAACTTTCTTTCATCCCAGAAACTATCTTCGGAAAAAAATAAAAATAAATGAATAAAATAAAAATAAAAAATAAAACTTTCCTTATATTGAAATTAAATTTGGAACTAGACTGCGTAATTTCAGCAATTTGAATTGTTAAGCAGCTGAAATGTATTAAGATTATATGAAGTATTTGATATTGATATAAATTGGATATTAAGTACCCTGATCAGTAAATTAAAAGGCACGGATAATTTAACAAAAAAAAAAAAGTTAACTTATGATATCATGAATAGCAATTGTTGGCATAGCTTAAACGAATAGTAGTTGTTTACATTGAATGTATTAGTTTTAATGTTTTAATTGTAGATATTTTCAGATTCTTATCTTTATAGATTTATAAATATTTTTTTTTAATTTTGAACTCCTTACAATAGAGTAAGTTTATAGCTTATTCATTGGTACATACAATGCACAAAATTACTTTTATATTACATACACTTCCCTGAAAAAAGCTGCTTTCTTTTAAGGGAAACTGGTTGTTGTTTTTATTATCCACAAGAAATATACACATTAAGGCGATATTCTCACTTTTCTATGATTATTAGTTATTAGTCCAGCTAATAAATGTAATAATTCTTTTAAAGGAATACTGCAACATTATTTATTTGAAATTCACGGACTTATTAATTTTAAGTATGTTTGTTTAAGTACAACAATTAAAATGTTGAAACTTTATATTTATAAAATAAATAAATAAATAAACGCCATATAAACCATATTACTAAAGGAACAATGGTAGCCAAAATAGTCCATATTGATATTTAATCGACCCTTGATGTCCATGCCGACGATTGATGTATTTTCATCAATCCATGAGGGTCGATATAACATTGAAAATATAATTAATAAGAATCGATATTATCGATATAAAAAATAATAATACGTAATATTTTTTTCTTTCTAATGCAGCTGGCAAACACTTAGACAGCTTGGTCTTGGATGCCTTAAAGCAAGCTCTGCACAGAAGTTACTCACTTTGCATTATCCAGGGGGCGCGTGTAACTTGAAGATAAGCCACGGACGCGGAGTAACAATGCTCCCGCAACGCTCTACGATCCTTAGACCTGGACCTACGGTTTAAAGTGGATTCGAACCTCTACAAACATCCATGGCACCGCTGGGACTCGAACCCGAAACCTGTGGTACCGAGCGATATTACTTAATATAATAATAGCTATAATTGCTATATCGCTTAATATAATAATCACTCTAATCAATTATATAATATTCGCTAAATATAAATTATATCCACACTGAATGAAAGGTAAAAAAGTGAATCGTAAATGCGGTGAAATGAGTAATATTATTATTAATATATAAAAAAACCCATTAACTGTAAAATGACCTATCTGAACAATTAAATAAGCTATTGAGGTTTGTGTTACAACAGAAAATGTTTCTCATGTTACAATAAAACAAAATGAAGGCGAGTGAGACTGTGGAGTATGTCCTTATACATGGATGCAAATTTTTATCAATTCCCAATGCAACTTATGCTGCACATCAAATAATGAATACATCTAATAAAGGATTCCCCGACTAATTATTTTTTTACTAATCACCTTTATATGAATATTTTTGGAAGATCAATATTAATCAGCATCTCCTATCAGTAACTTTTTTTTTTATCCAAAAATCTTCTTTTTTTTTTGATAAAAAATCCTACCCTATGACAATATTTATAGTTACTAAAATATTAAAAATTTCAATTACTATTCATTATTTGCTCTTTTTAAAATTAATTTTTAAGATTTATGCCGACTGATTGCCCACAAAATATATGAAGAAACCTTTTTTTTTTAGGGGATCCACGTTCATTAAAGATTGGCGCCCCCTGTCATAGAGATATTCACAGAGGAATCTTGGAACATCAAAGTAGAACAAATTCAACAATATTTATTAACAGACAAAAAAGGAACAAACATTGGATGACAATTTATTTGCAAGTAAACACATGCTGTTATTTTTCGAACAAAAGTCCTTGAAATCCATTTTTTGACAACTGTGTGCCACCACGGTCACCGTAGACAAAAGTAAGGACTTTAAAAATAGGAGAGTCATTGAAAACGAGAAGTGATTTTGAAAAATTTCCTCGCAAACAACACATTCTAAATCAAAGAATGAAGGATAGCTGTTGGGCCAAACTTGAAACAAGCCCAAAGATATGTCTCATTGCTCTCTGGACGAAAACAATAGACGAATCATGTCTCGAGTGAAACAATAAATATTTACTGTCTAAAAGAAATTCCTCATCGTCGAAAACATTTCTTCTATTGGCCGTCACTTTCACGCTCATCATTTGTCTTTGATAAGGGGGAATTACAGAAAATTAAACGTTAATAAGGATATACCCCAAGATTCATTGCTACTATAAGAGAGAAATTAAAAGTAATGCCTTCCGAAAGAACTCTTAAAGGTACTGAAACATTTATTTGCCGTTTTTCAAAAAAAAAAAAAAAAAAAGACTCCAGAGATATTGCGACCTGATGACCGATGGCTAGAGCTCTAGACTTTGGTAGAGCACAGGCTTTAGGTTCGAATCCTGATATTGGCATGCATGTTTGTGAGTGGTTCGAAATCTACGTTAAACTGTCGGTTCCTATCTAATTAACCCAAAGTGTGCAAAAAATGACCGTAGAGCGGTAAACCAAACCAACGAGATATTTAGCTTGAGAGAGTATATTGCAATTTCCAAGAAATTCGTTAGATTTTGTTGTTGTGTCTAATCCTCAGTATCCAACAGTGCTGGACCGATGACCCATTAGTAGTCTACTCATGGATGGAGGTTTGGTTTGGTTTGTCGCTTTACGGTCATCTTGTGCACACTTTAGGCTAAACAGGCCTAGAACTACATTTTAAAGTGGATTTCGAACCACTACAAACATCCACGCCATCGTCAGATTCGAACCTGAAGCCTGGGATACCAAAGGCCAGTGCGCTAGCCACTTGGCCACCAGGCTTTTGGATTGAAGGAGAAGGGGAGGGTCAGCTTTTGTTGTAATGGAGCATTCGTAGGCAGAAATTTGACTTGGATCCGTGTCGCTGAAGAAGGAGAGCAGTGACGGTAGACTTTTTTAGGGGGACTACACTGTATATGTGTATCGTATTGGAGAAAACCTGGAAAACTCCCATCAGGTAGTCTGATTAACCAGGTAAGAGGCTGAACAACCAAACGCCATCAACTATCCTCTATGTATCCTGAAGCAGTGTCTACAAAGCTGCCAGCAGATTGAACCTCAGCCCTAATGTTCACCGCACGGTGCCTAATGAGTCACGAGTCGGGCCTATTAGTGTTTAAAAGTAGTGACTGTAGCACGCGTCGTCATCAGGAATCAAACTCATGTTCTATGGTACACTAACATTAAGGTAACAGTATATGGGAGGATGAAGTATATGGGAAGTATATGGTAACAGTATGGGAGGATATTTTCTTTAAATTTTGTTCCTCAAAAATCATGTGAATTACTATGCCAAATATTTGGTGCTAATTGATCATGTATATCAAAACTAAAATTATATTAAACTAAACTTTTTTTTTTTTAAATTATTTATAATGAGCACATTAAAAAAAAAAATTCCCTTTAAACAAAGAGTTGCAAGAACAAAAGTTTTACGTACGTCTCGTTCAATGATTCTTTTATCTTACTTTTATTGAAATGAATTTTCAAGGGAAAAAACATTGATATCTTATTTTTAGATTGATAGATTAACTTAGAAGTATGTATTTTAGAAGAGCCGTAGCTATTCAGTAGGAATGCTATGGGTGTCTTACAAATGACAATGAATTATACTTTTGTTTTCAAGTGAAAAGTTAATAAGAGTAATGAACTGTAACGGGTCTTTGCTATTCCTACTCAATAATTATATTTTTGAATAAAAAATTTATTTTGAGATATTTTGATATATTTTTTCCCCAGAACTAACATTGCAGGAGAACTAGCATTGAAAGAAAAACATTTCTAGGTCATGAATATTCTCACAACAGTGCGACTTTAGAAATGATTTGATAATGTGAATTATAAGCTATTATTAATTTACTATAAAAAAAAAACTCACAATTTCCTTCCCGAATTGCAAAAAAATAAGCTTTCAAAGCGTTATGGATGCACGCTTTTGCATATTTCTTGATTACAAACATTATTTGTAACCTTGTTCTGGTTGATAGTTTTTATTGACAAAGAAGTTCAAAGGTTCAATTGAATTTTTAAATTTTTATATACAGTGAACGGTTTAGGAGTCGTTAAATTACTACATTTTTTTCATTTTAAGATTTACCGTTAATGCCTGCATTTCTTTTTATAATGCTAAAGCTCACCAGCGTTGGCACACGTTGGCACTGAGACACGAGTCGAGCAGATATGATATGTTAACGGACTAACTCACCTGGACTAATTCTCATAGTGCCCATAATGCCCACTTATTACGGAGTGATGCCTTTCATTTGTGTTTCCATTTGATATGTGTTATTGGTTATCTGTAGTATGCACTAAATGTGAAATGACATAATAATATATAAATTAAAAAGACGCTTCTTAAATCATGTCATTATGTATGATTAAATATTATATTTGTCAATTTCAGATAATTGGTTAGTTAAGATGATGTTCAGCAGCAGCGAACAGGTTACAGAACAACACCCTAGCATCTATAAAATATCTAAAAATAAGAACACACTACTAAATACATTGGCAAAAAGAAAAAAAAAGGAAAGAATAACAAAATATATATTTTTAAAACTAAGTCATCGTCTGCGAAACTATAATTTGAATCATGGCATTTGAGCTAATACACTATTCCCCATATAAACTTGTGAGTAATGTGCACTATTTAAATAAGGATAACCCAAACGGAAGCAATCATAAAGGTTCTACATGTCGAAGAACGGCAAACGGATTCATCTTAAGTTCGCACTAAAATAACCTGTTCCATTTATTTCTTGTGTGTGTTCGGAAAATCCCTTGCGGAACTGTCCACCAACGGAACTGGCACTTCCGCCAAAGTAAGGTTGAGAGGAACAATCAAAAGTAATGACGTCGGAAGAACTGTCCTTTTTTTTTTTTTTTTTTTTTTTTTTGCAATATTTCAATAGATTTGGAAAATCCTTGTCCATTGCAGTCAAATGTGAGGTTTTACAGGAAGAAAGAGAGAAAATTTTGAAAGTAACCCACCGTTTTACTTTAACCGCGTGGGTTTGTTTACACGGGGATTGTGGGTGAAAAAACCCGGATACTGATCATGGTAAATCAATTCCGGACATATGTGGCATTTCTTTATCTGAAACATTTTTCTTATTAACTTATTTCTAGGACGTGTCTTTAAATTTTTATGGTTCGCAATCTTTTCAATATTTAAAATTTGAATTAACTATATTCAACATATAACTATTGGCCAATCAGTAACGGATTACTAAGAATTTTTGAAACATTTTAGGATTCTAGCATGGCTTTGTAAATTTTTTGATGGCTCTGGCCTTTCGAGATTTAAAATTTACATTCACTATAGTTAACATATAGGCTATTGTGGGCAATCAATAAAGGATTACTAAGAATTTTTTTTTGAAATTTTAATTCAATTTATGTTGGGAATTATAGGAAACAATGTAAGTAAAATTAAAATAATTTTTTTTTCTAACATTGATATACACTCATGTCCATAAATTAAGGATAATTCAGAATCACACAGAAATTGAACTCTAAAATAAAAATTTAACCTGTAGAATTATCACACACATCTTGAAGAAGAATATGCAAATTACAGGAAACCACCAGATGGCGCGGATAGTACGTCACAATAACGAGAGTGTAAGAGAGGGGTTATATAAGGAATGGTGGTAAAGAAGTAAAATTGTTCACAAGCGCTTTAAAAGCCTTTCAGTGCAATAACCGCATAGTTATGGCACAAAGGAAGCATTTGGATGATTTTTTACGTGGTAGAATTATCGGACGACTGGAATGTGGACATACCCAGCTGGAAGTATCCGAGGAACTTGGAACCGCCCAGAGTGTCATCTCCAGGCTTTGGCAACGATTCCAAGATGATGGTAATGGGAGTAGATGTTACAGCACAGGTCGCCCCCGAGTTACAACGCCGAATGAGGACCGGTATTTAGCAGTTACTGCCAAAAGAAACAGACGGAGCACAGCATCAGACCTGTCTCGTCAGCTCTCTTTCAGCTACCGGTACAACAGTTTCTAGGCAGACCGTGTGCAGACGCTTAAGGCACATTGGTCTATATGCTCGTAGGCCTGTCAGACGTGTTCCACTAACCGCAACTCACTGTCGCCTGCGATTAACTTGGAGTAGAGAGCATGCATTGTGGACACCACAACAGTGGTCTGGTGGGATGTTTTCCGACGAGTCCAGGTTTAGTTTGCAGTCTGATTCTCGCCGGACTTTCATATGGAGAGCGCCAGGTACCCTTTACCACCAAGAGAACACCATTTAACGACACCGTTATGGTGGTGCAGGATGGCTCGTTTGGGGAGGAATTATTCTTGGTTCCAGAACTGACCTGCATGTTCAGAGTGTAACGATGACAGGCCACATCTATCGGGATGTCATTCTGGAACAACATGTACGTTTGTTTCGGGGCGCCATGGGTGCTGAATTTCTGTTTATGGATGACAACGCCCGTCCTCACCGTGCAAACATTGTAGACGAATGCCTTCAATTGGAGGATATCACCCATATGGATTGGCCAGCATACTCACCGGACTTGAATCAATAGAGCATGTGTGGGATATGCTTGGCCGACGAATTGCAGCCCGTCAACCCCCTCCCACCTGTCAGCCGGAACTTCGGAGGGCATTGCTTTATGAGTGGTGTAATATTCCCCAAGATCAGATTGATAATTTGATACTCAGCATGTCTAGGCGTTGTAAGGCCTGTATTGCATCGTCCGGGAGACATACTCCATATTAACCATCATACTAACCATGTTATACTGTTTTTTGTAAATAGGTTCTTTTTTTTTTTAAATTTGCTCCAGGGAGTAAAAATCGCAATTTTTATTAATTATGTCAAACATATAGCATCTTTTTTTGCTCTTTACCTTTTGTTTAATAAATAGACTTTACAAATAAGTCAAATTTGTTTTGCTTCTGTCTCTTTCTTTGCCTGAACTTCATTATCCTAATTTATGGACATGAGTGTATTCCTTTAGAGCAAGAACCTCCAAGCTAAGGCAGCGGCCTAATGGCAAACTGACTAGAGCTCTGATCATTGGTGCCACAGGATTTAGGTTCGAATCCTGGCGGGGGCATGGATGTTTGTAGGGGTTCGGAATCCACTTTAAGTCGTAGGTCACGATCTCATATGATCTCATAAGAGTCACGGAGCCGACTCAGACTTCTACCTAATTATGCTCCCTCACAACAGAAGCTGCCCCCTCTTTCTTTCAACCATGAATTCAGACAAGTTCGTGGTCTTGGTCTAGATGCTTATCAAGTGGAGTAAGTAGCAATAACAACAACAGAACAATAAGAAATCATTGCATGAAGTCTATAATTCATTATATAAATGTAATAAACCATTGTTGAAGAAAATTTGTAAAAATAATCATGCAAATAAAGTAAAACTGAATATAATAATTGCAATATTTAAAAAAAAAAAAAAAAAAGAAAGAAATTAAGGAAGTGTTAATATGGCGCGAGCAGATCCGTCATTACTACACACACTCATTTAATTTACAGATGGACAACAAAATGATGAACAAGTTATAAGATAGACTTTTATTTTGTTCTCATGTAGAACAACACAAATTTTCTTTAGACGTGGCTAGCTATGGAAAATCGCCACACACTTTTAAAAATGACTCTTCTAACAGTGTAAGACATATGAAAGAAATGTTGTTCAAGTGTGAAGTTTTCCCTCTCTGGAGATTTACTGCTAGAAAAATAATAATAATGAGAAATTTACGCCTGGCAATAAATCACCAACGTAAGATACTGTCCACCTTTTTTAAGTTTTTCAGACCACACGCCCTTCACTCATTATTCACCGGATTTTCCCCATAAATAGCCCCTGGGCCTAAAGGCCCTTTCATTGATGGGGATGAATGCCATCATTTAATCAGATCGAAGAGGCGGCTTGACCTTTATGTACAATTTCCCCCAAAACATGTGCTTATTAACTTATTCATTGCCAAAGCAATCTGTTTCAATTCGGAAGAGACATCCCATCAATAAATACGATACCACAGATAGCTTCTCAAGTTTTATCTGTCTTAATAAACTTTCGCTCTTGACCATTTTGCGCTTTGAAGTTTTACAAAGCTCTCCCAATTAAAACACCCCTAAGGTATCACTTTCATTCCCAGTTCCGGCAAATGACCTGTAACAACTTCCGGAAACTGGTCATTTTTGAACAGATTGGATACGCAGCTGGTAAGGTCTAGTGACCATCAAACACATCCTTCTAATGGTCATACATAAAATATATCATCACAACACATGAATTACATAATGACTTCAAACAATTTCACCTTAATACAAAATATATTTATAAATACATATTGACATCCATATCGACACGACAATATCAAGATCACCAATTCTAGCCCATATCAAGCCACAAACAGCGAATCTAGATTACAGACCCTTTAAACAAATTCAAATACTACCGGAACAAGTCTATAAAACTCTGCAAAGTCCAAAAATCCCCTGAATCAAACAAATACATTCTTCCAAAGGACACACATAAAATATACCACAACACATGAATTAGATAAGGATTACCAACAATTTTACCTTGATACAAAAAAATTTATAAATACATATTCACACTCATATTGACCCAGCAATAAGCAAATGGAAGGCAGTCCTAACACCCATAGTTCGATCATTAAGAGCCTTGGCGATCAGATCTCTTAACAGGCTTGGCGATCAGATCTTAACAGGCTTGGCGATCATATTGACACCATTTAATAAGAAAATCATAATAATAAGAAAATACCGAAACAAATGATCTCATCTCTAAGGAGACAATTTTATTTGTCTGTAATTAAATAGTAAAATCTATTTTAATAAACTGTAAAGCCAATTTTATTTTTCTGTAAGTAGTGTAGTTTTTATTTTTCTGTAGTAGTTATGTGAAAGACAATTTTATTTTCTGTAATTAAATAGTAAAATCTTATGAGAAAACTATATGAATACAACAAAGATATTTTTAGCATCCTTTGTTTTAAACGTTAAACAATTCATTTTCCTTTTCACTCTTAGTTGATGAACTCTTAAATATCCCGACAGTAAATGAAAATTCTTCTCATTTAAATCCTGCACCATTTCTTTTATTTTTGTCTTTATTGGGCTATTTCTATTTATTCAAAGCAAAAGTTATTTTTAAAACAAGACA
The DNA here is from genome assembly GCA_021605095.1 of Caerostris extrusa. Taxonomy (NCBI): domain Eukaryota; kingdom Metazoa; phylum Arthropoda; class Arachnida; order Araneae; family Araneidae; genus Caerostris; species Caerostris extrusa. The sequence goes on along the minus strand of BPLR01011818.1, from coordinate 70,613 downwards.
TGTAAGCATTAAACAAGTACTTTTGTTTTATATAGATATGTAAAACTGAAAGAAAAATGTTTTTTAGTCATAATTATTTGGCCAACTTTCAAGAAAAAACTTTTCTATCAAATTCTATTTGTATGTTCAGAGTGCTGCAATCTTGTTTCGATTTGAATAAAGAGTTTTTTTCTGCTATAGTCTGGCCCTTTTTTACATGATTTTGGTTCCGGATCCTTCTGTTGCAATTATTGACCTCTGTACTCACTACCGATTGGTCTGGTTGCTTCAAGTTCTCTGAGACTGGTGGACCTGGACATGGTTCTATAAGAACTGGTGGTTCTTCAAAAGTCTGAAACGACCAGAAAATAATACTTGAGAAATATATTGTTGCAGAATTTATTGTAAATATATGAGTATATAATAGTTATTGAGTATTTTTATATTTGTGCGTTGTTTAAAATCTTACTTTAACTTATTACGCGAAATATATTTTCTGTAAATGCACCAAATTTATGCTATATAGTAAAACTTGTTTTTGAGAAGGGGATAGGAATCTCATAAAATTAATAGCATGCAAAAAATATCTTGAAGCTTCATAAGTAGCTATAAAATATATTGTAATAAAAAAATGTTATGCTGTAAATAGGGACCGCATAAAAAAAAGGTTGCTTAGAATATATGTAAATCAAAACCTCACGATATAGCACTACCTAGCATCAAATAACATTTGCGATAATGAAATATCCTGTGGGCCAACTGTTGGAATTTTTTTAATTTGCATGTCATTTTGACAGTCATTTGTTATTTTCTTTTCTGAATTATATTTTTTAATTAATTTTTATTCATATTAATGGTTTGATGAAATTTTTTTGATATATCGCACAAAAAAGAACCACTTAAAAACAGGTTTGAGTGTACGAAGATTTAAAAATATCGCCAAATTTGGAGACCTTTATAACAAACTGGGAAACTTAGCGATGTTGGCTTTTGAACTTCTTGAAAGAAAATCACACAAGGAATACCAGACAGTTATTAGCGGAACACAAGCAAAACAAAAAAGCACTCCATCAATGAATGTCCTAGATAGTGCTATAAAAAATCTCCGCTTTTGAGGGCTTGGGCCATTTATCCTTGGGCCATGTTAACAATTGATTTGTCCATCTCTTGTTACGTGTTTTTGTGTTTGCCGTCGGAAAGTTAAACAAAATTTTACTTCTGAAAGTAACCTGGTGTATTTAAATGGTATTGATGAAGAAATTCAATTGGCCCGGATTTCTTAATACTACATTTAATTACTTTTAAAGGCAAGTTTAAATTTTGTACTTGATGCAACAATTGTAGTCACTTAAAAATTTAACAATGTTATTCATATGAAAAAAAGTATATATTTTTAAATCTAATCATGCTTTGGTTAAATACGAATCAATTGTTATTACAACGCATGAAGGGGTGCAAGCATTTCTTGAACAAATATGATTCCAAAGCAAAATCAATCATTCTCGTTTTGCGTCAAAGAATGGCTTGCATGTGCTAGACCAACTTGAAAATCTGTATATATTAATATTCCCTTAGCAACTGACTTAAAAATATAATTACTAAATAAATAATTAAATAAATTAAAAAGTGGAACACGCATTTTTGTCTTTTTAGACTAGGCGACTATTATTTTGGCCCTGATGAGTTTTATTAAGATGAATGCCCATCGAAAACTGGACGCGATCGGATAGTCGAAAAAACTATTTTCCACCATTGCAATTTCTATGCTAAGTTAATACCATAAAAATCCGGGTTTCTTATTTTTAGTCTCCATTTTGAATTCAGCATTAGTATACAAAATTCCTTGGTATAATATTGGGGTGAGACATATTTCTCACTTGGACAAGCATTTGGTTACCATAAACGCCTAATCTGAGTTATCTGGATTTTACTCCATCTAAAAATACAAATACAAGGCAACTAACCTTAAAAATATTACCGTATATATTAACCGTAACGCAATATCCTTCCATCGTCATAGTAGGATAGATGTAGAACACAAGATTCAACGTTGTAAAACAACAACAAAAATGATATTGTGAGTTAGCCATTTTATTAGAGTCTTAGAAGAGGAGGGCGTTATGCTTCATAATCATTGATTTGGCAAACAAATGGATTTAATGATTTATGTGACAAAAGTTTCAGTTGGTAATGACGGTATGAAAACGCAGAACACTGATGATATGGAAACACTGATGTAGAAACAATGAACACTAACGATATGGAAACGCTGATTTAGAAACACTGAACACTAACGATATGGAAATACTAACGTCACATTATTATAATGATGTCGAAAATCTAGAACAGAGTAGTCAATATCAACAATACGCTTGTGTAGTTAATATAAACAATTGAGGAACTATCTATCCTTATAAGAGGCCAACAGAAAAAGATTGACAACTTTAATAAATTGTATGTGGTTTTTAAAGCCTTGCTTTTAAAAACAGATAAATGATTGTATTATTGTTATATAAATAAATAAATTATATATTTTTTTATATGTATTTTATATATATAATTTATTTCGCCATGACAGCAGCATTAAGAAAAATTTCAGAAACAAAAACTTCAATAGCCATCTTTTTGATGTTAAATCCAATCCTTCTATAATAATTATTTAACGTTATAACGTATGAATTGGCAAAATGTCAGGTAATTCCTGAAGAGATTCAAACATCAAAAATGTATGGTGATCCCTGATTTAAAGGTTTGGCAAGTGAAAACGAAATCTTTGAAGAGGTAAAAAATGAATGAAGTTTGGGGACTCCGTCCTAGAGGTTTCGCCTTCCCAAAAGTAATTCTTGAAAGGCTCAATTGTCGAAGAAGTGTGGTGGCTTTCAACTAAGATGTGTTACTTAATCAAAGAGAAAGTTTTATGTGTTGATGGTAAGTTTAGTGACTTCTGATCTAACGCGTTAGTTGACCAAAACAAAATTCTGGAAGGTGAGTCTGGTGGCCACTGATCTAACAAGTTCGTATGTGAACATGAAAAAAGGCAGAAAACAGAAAAATTTGCTTTCTGAAAAAGTTTTTTGTTGTTTAGTTACCTGAATGATTTCGCCTTCCGTAGGATTATCTCGCTGTTCCAATGTTGCTGTTGCTTGCTGTTCTTTAGCATCCAATTCAGCATTCGTCGGAAGACTTTTATCCAATACCCCTGAAGCGCTTGTAGCTTTCGATATTTCTTTCAAGCTTTCACCGCCAAAAGTGCATCATGCAGGGCATTTTCGACTTCTTCCCACCAATCACTGTCGTCAGTAAACCTCTTGGGGCTTCTCTGATTCAGCTCCAAACGACGATCTTTAAGAACCAAAGGTTTGGGTAGATTCTCTTGTGGAAGATTGGATAGAAGTGATTGGATTCGATGCAGCTTTTGGTACAAGCAGTTTAGAGCGTCGTTTTCTGGAACATCGGGCTGTGTTGGAAATGTATTTTGTGTATTTCATTATAATTATTGCGAATGAATATCATACTAGCATCTACACCAATACCATCTCTTCGGAAAGGCATGTGCTCCACACGCCTAGTACATTACACACAATAGTCAATTCAGAAGTGTAACACTACTCAGCTACATCCCAACTTTGGAAACGACGTGCTTAGCGGAGAGTAGAGACGCTGAAACCATTGCTCAACAACGTCTTTGTCATCACTCCCTGTGAAGAGGCCTCCGGATCAAGTTGTGGTGACAAGTTCCAGGGGAGGTCTTAATGTAACCCTCCTTCTCCTCCAGAGATGACAAGTACGCTACAGAGGGCAACGAAATATCCACCAAGTGAGTGTCCCCAGAGAGGGAAAACAGTATCTACAGCAGGGATTCTTAACATTAGCATTTGGTTTCACATCCATTAAGCAAGTAAAACAAATTCCACGGACAGACTTTCCCAGTAAGATGAAAGTCAATCTCCTCAAACCCCTTTCTAATAATAGTTTACAGTTCTTCTTTCTAAGGATATTATTTTTAAATGCTTAAAAATAAAAAATCAATTTAACTCAATTATAATAAATAAAAACTATCATATGATAATATCACATGGACTCTTTTTCTAAAGCACATTATGTAAAAGTAGGGCCAGATGGCCGAGTGACTAGCGCTCTCGCTCTTAGTGCCACAGGTTTCGGGTTCCAGTCTCATTGGTGCCATGGATGTTTGTAGTGGTTCGCAATTCACTTTAAACCATACGTCCCGATTTAATATGATAGTAGAGTATTGGGCGTAAAGCTGACAACCCTACCTATTAAAAAGGAAACATTTCCTGTCTCGAAATTAGCAAGAAGCAGACGGCCCTGGTCCGCCATGGGTTTGTTGCCCCAATGAAAAGGAAGAAAACGTTCGGTAAAGAATAGGATATAAATAAACTTTATAAACACGCTGATGTCCACCTTAAAATGAAATTATTGTATGATAGAAAACAGTTGGATTATTTCTATTACAATCATAATCAAAACAGAATATATTGATGAGTAGAACTTGGTTATTCCTATGACAATCATAATCACAACAGAATATATTGATATATAGAACTTGGTAATTTCTATTAAAATCATAATAATAACCGAATATATTGATATGTAGAACTCAAAGTTTAGTTAGATGTCAGTGAATATAAACATCTTTTTTTCCTCATCTAGTCTCACTGAACCCTCCAAACTTAGATCATGGAACACTTTGAGAGACTGTGGAACCATAGATAAAAGCTCATGATCTCATAGAGTTCCCCAAGTAGCTCGTGGAACCCTTTTTCTATAAACTATCGAAAGAGTTGGTGAAACCTAGGGGGAAGGAGCCGTGTTCTACTGAAATGACATGGTTATCTGAACGAAATGATCTATTGAGATGGATGGCTGATTTCTTGACGCTAGTAGTTTTCAAGATTAATGGTTCCAATATACGTTCTAATTTTTAAATAGAAACTTTTAAGAGATATAAAATAACATTCTGTTCACTGCTTTTTTATTATTGTTAGTTTTTGATTCCAGGAGATGCCTAGCCCAGTGACCTCATCTCCTGCATATTTGGTTTCTCGCTCTACTGTTCCTTTTTGAATATTTTAGGCTAATTAGACCAGGACCTACAGTTTAATATGGATTCCAAACCACTAACAAACATCCATGCCCCTGCCAGGATTCGAACATGAAGCCCATGGTACCAAAGGCCAGAGCACCAGCCAATTGCCATCATGCCGCAATCTACCGTAGAACAAGGTACGAACAGTTGACGGTAAATTACCTAGAATATTGTGGCTATTTACTATAAAATATTTGAAATTCAAATATTCGCTACATTAATATTTATTTTATTTATTGTATATTTAAACAACAGTAGTTATCAAATTTTAATATTTATTCTTCATTAAGATTTTTAAATTTTATGAATTGTAATGTTTGCTTCTATTGTATAATGCGATTATAAAATATACGATAAAATTAAATTGGAATTTTGATTCTAATTAAAATATACAATAAAATTAAATTTATATTCAAGATTTACGAATTCGTTTTCACTCAGATAAACAGTTTAATTAAATTATGTTTTTAAAATTTCTTAGGTTCATTTAATTAAAAAATATTATTTTTATATAAAATGAAGACTATAAAAAAGATAAAATTTTTGATATTGTTTTTCATTTAGCATTTATAAATATTATGTAATAAATGCGATTTTTATTTCATTAAAAAATTTTCTATATAACAGTTAGTAAATATTTCATTTTTAATTTATATATATTTTATAACAATATATTTAATAAGAACCTCCAAGATTTCAACAGTTCTCAAAATTTATGTTTCAAAGAATTTTTTTAAATTAAAATTTAATTTTATAATTACAACAGTTTGTAATTTTTTTAAAAAACATAATTCACGAAAAATCTTTTTACTGTTCCTTTATTCTCAAATAATATTTACATGTGGTAAATGTCAAATGCTGTGCAAAAATTAAAGCATTCCTTAAAATATGCAAAATAAATAAATATGATTGGTGCTGCCATCTATGATCAATTTTATAAAAAGCATCATTTTTAATTTTTTTTATTTGCAGAATTCACGAGAAAAAAGTAGTATCTGCAAAAATTAATGTTTATAAAAGTAGAAATTATTCAGAAAGATTTTCGAAAAATTAAATTTTTCGAAAGATTATGTATCGAAAACCTTGTTTAACTGTCCTTTTATTCTCAATTAATATATGACTAAATTTATTGTCAAATGCTCTGCGTAAATTAAAGCATTTCTTAATTAATATTACTTAAGAAAATTCAAAATAAATATGATTGGTGCTGCCATCTATGATCAATTTTATAGAAAATAATATTTTAATTTTTTTTTATTTGCAGACTTCATGAAAATAAGTAGTATTAGTAAAAAACTGAATAAACTTATATATATAAAACTGAAACTTATAAACTTATAAAACTGAAATTTATTCAGAAAGATTTTTCGAAAAATTGAAATACGTTAAAAAAAAAAAAATAATGAAAGAATAATGATTTTAAATTATGTGAAGTAACATTTTATTTATTTATTCTATTTTAATTATTGAATTCATTTAATAAATATTTAACATGAATAAAAATTTGCCTTAATTTTAAAGAAAAAAAAAAGTATATTCTTTAGGTTTGATATCATTTTAATACAATTTACTTAAAAGAATACTAAATGTTAATTTATATGAAATATTCTTATGCTTTAGGTAAATTAAGAGGATTTTCAAAATACTTACGCAGTCAATATTCACACCCAAGGAAAAAATATTTATTCAGCCGCCTCCACAAATGAACAAATAGAACTGCAAAGGAAATATGTTTCAGAAATTACATTTTGATTCTAATCCTCGATAGTTATTTTTTTATTCAATATTATTAGACTTTTGTGTTTTAATTACTTTAATTCTCTGTCTATAATTCATGGATTGTATGTTGAAAAAACCTTAGAAAACTTTTAGAAGAGAAAAATTTATAATTTTTGTGAGAGAAAAATAAACTCAACTGTTAAGATGTGGATGACTGGATGTGTGGATGTCATTTAGTTGTAAAATAACAATATGTCTGCAGAAATAACTAAGCTAGTAATTGACAATAATTAGTTATTGTGATATTGTTGCATAAAAAATGTCTATGTTTGTGATTCAGACGATGCTTTTTGATCGAATAATCTGAGAAAATTAGCAAATTCAGTAGAAACTGTATACACAGTAAACCATACGCTGCAACAGAATCTGGTATAACTGTTATTCTAAAGTTCTATGTTTTACCTGTTGAAATACGATGTCACTCGAAAAATTAAAAAGTTTATGAGAAATTTATTTTGAATTTGTCGTAAATAAAGAATGTTGAAAAAGGGTGTCAAGAATTTTTTTTTTTTGTAAATATGCACGATTAATTAAAAGTGAATACATTTTTATTTCATATAGAGAGTAACAGTGGTGTGAAAATTTTAATTTTATGCGATATTTAATAAAACATTAATTATTTAATATTTATTATTATAAAATATATTAATAATAAATTATATATAATAAATACAATAATTATAAATTAGAATAATTATATATATTTATAATTAGTATTTTAATATACACTGAAGTGACAAAAGTCATGGGATACCTCTTAATATCGTGTCGGCCCTCCTTTCGCCCGGCGAAGTGCAGCAACTCGACGTGGCATGGACTCAACAAGTCGTTGGAAGTCTTCTGCAGGAATATTGAGCCATGCTGTCTCGATAGACGTCCATAATTGTGAAAGCGTTGATGGTGCAGGATTTTGGGCACGAACAGACCCCCTCGATGATGTCCCATAAATGCTCGATGGGATTCATGTCGGTGATCTCGGTGGCCAGATCATTCGTTGGAATTGTCAGAATGTTCTTCAAACCAATCGCGAACAGTTGTGGCCCGGTGACATGGCGCATTGTCATCCATAAAAATCCCATCGTTGTTTGGGTACATGAAGTCCATGAATGGCTGCAAGTGATCTCCAAGTAGCTGAACATAAGCATTTTCAGTCAATGTTCGGTCAGTCGCACCAGAGGACCAAGTCCATGCCATGAAAAACAGCCCACACCATTACGGAGCCACCACCAGCTTGAACAGTGCCTTGCTGACAGTTTGGGTCCATGGCTTCGTGGGGTCTGCGCCACACTCGAACCCTACCATCAGCTCTTACCAACTGAAATCGTGACTCATCGGACCAGGCCACGGTTTTCCATTCATCTAGGACCAACCGATATGCTCACGTGCCCACGAGAGTCGCTGCAAGCGATGTCGTTCTGTCAGTAAAGGCACTCGAGTCGGTCTTCTGCTGGAATAGCCCAAGATAGCCAAATTTCTCCGCACAGTTCTAACAGACAAGTCCCTTGTACGTCCCACATTGATTTCTGCGGTTATTTGACGCAGTGTTGCTTGTCTGTTAGAATTTACGACTCTTTGCAGACGTCGCCGGTCTCGGTCGTTAAGTGCAGGCGGTCGACCACTGCGCTGTCCATGGTGGGATGTTATGCCTGAAATGTCATACTCTCGGCACACTCTTGACACAGTGGATCTGGGAATGTTGAATTCCTAACGATTTCCGAAATGGCATGACCCATGCGTCTAGCTCCAACTAACATTCCGCGTTCAAAGTCTGTTAATTCCCGTCGTGCGGTCATCATCACGTCAAAACCTCTTCACATGAATAACTTGAACAGAAATGAAAGCTCTGCGATAGCTGCGCATTTATACCTGTTCTACGCGATGCTACTGCCATCTGAAAATTTGCATATTGCTATCCCATGACTTTTGTCAATTCAGTGTATATATATATATATTATTTATCTATTATTAAATTTATCCTTTTTTAACTTTATTGTTTATTATTTATATTTGTGTCCGTGGTAAATAAATTTGCTTAACTTTTAAACTTGCAAATATTTATTAACTTTCAAGGGTTCTTTTTTTCTCAAGTAGCGACAAATTCTTAACTAGTATAATAAATGATAACGATGTCATGCATTTACGAATATGTTTAAAGGTTCGCCTCGACAGAATTGACGATTTTTATTCGTTACTTTTGTTCTGATTGATAATGTTTCTGGTATCATGAGGAAAATGAATTAAATAAGGAAACAAATCATCGGTTCTGACAATTCGTATGTTTAAACTTATTCGCAAATGCATGGCCATTGCCATTTATTATACTTGTTGGAGTTTGTCCTTAAATAGCAACAAACTCCAATAAGAGCCAAAACATTATGACCACCCCTACATTTTGCAATGAACTCGCCTGGATGACGTGGAAGGTACGTGATCAGGTGGAAGTGGTATTTAACGGTATTAAATGGTGGTATTAATCCATGACAGGGCGGGTTGAAGCTGTGTTGCGCGCCAAAGGTGGCCCAACTCGTTATTGACAGGTGGTCATAATGTTTTGGCTCTTGAGTGTATATTAAATGACAACGATGCCATGCATTTACGAATAAGCCTAAATATTGGCATCGTCAGTATCAACCTTAGATTTTTTTTTGTTGCTTTTGTTCTTGCTGATACTGTCTCTGGTATTATAATGAGAATGAATTCAATAAGGAAAAATTCATCGGTTCTGATGATGTGAATATTTTAGCTTATTTGGAATCGTTGCCATTTATTATATTTGTTGGGTTTGTTCTCAAATAGCAACAAGCTCGAACAAGTATAATTAATGGCAACGATGTCATGATTTATGAATAAGCTTAAAGAATCGCATCGTCAGAAACGACGATTTTTTACTTGTTGAAGTTTGTTGCTATTTGAGGACAAAACTCAACAAGTGCAATAAATGGCAACGATACCATCCATTTAATAAGTTTAAATATGTGCATGGAATGGGAATCAAGTGTTTTTAAAAATGTATTGTTATTATTATTATTGCTGCTGCTTCTGATATAACATTAAATAAAGAAAATGATGAAAATACATTAAATAAAAAAATTCTGAGTAAAATATATTAAATAAAGAAAATGTGTCACCTATGGTTATTATGAATGATGTTAAAATAAGTAGAGCTCGCTTCCATTCGAATTCTGGCTCGTATATCTGCGATGTGGAAACCGAGTGCAGTTCTGTCCGACGGGGATCAGAGGATTGAAATCTCGGTTCAGACGAGCTGCGATACGCACAAGAAGCCACAAAAGTTTAGGGATCACTGGAAAAAAACACAAATGTGCTTTAGATTTTCGAATATTGTCCTGCGGAAGGCAATATTTATTATAATTGTAACCATTTTCTTAGCCTTTCTAAGAAAGAAAAACCACTGCTAACTCTTGACAAGAAAGATGAGGGAATCTATAAGTAGTATGAGAAAGTAATTCTATATATATATATATATATATATATATCAATATATCTATATATATATATATATATATATATATATAAGTTCCTTCTCAAATACTGTCAAATCTTTATCACGTCTTATAAAACATTTACAGCAGCCAATTTCTTTTCAATTCCTTCTATTAGCTCACACTCTCCCTATATATATCTTGTTCAAAATTTTAATCGTTCATAAAATACTTTTTTATTCACCCACTCAAGTTCAAATACATTTTCTTTGAACTTGCAATGGATGACACTGGATGTTAATACAGTTTTCTCAAATATTAATACAGTAATTCAATTTAATTAATTTATTTTCGTTTTTTTACATTTAAGTTGCATATATCTACCAATAGATGGCGCCAGATAAACTTTTAAAACATGAATGAAAATTATTTATAAAAAAGACTTTCTGAAATAGAGTGAAAAAAAAAGTAGGAATTGACTTTTTATATTTTTATATTACTTATTTTTGATATAAAGATAGTCCTGGGTTTGTTTTTACATGTATGCACAAAGAGAAAGATATGTTTCACTTGGACTGTATGATATTCATTTTTAAGAAAGCATTCCGTCATGCCAATTCAATGTTGTAATGTTTATCAGATATTTTGAAAGAAAATGAGAGAAGAAAAATTTGATGTATAGCACTAATGTACAAGAAATATCTCTTCAGAAGGGAATGCTGAAATGTTATGCTATTGACAGCCTAGTAAAAAAATCAAGTGTTGCCAAGTAAAATCGCCAAGCAGTTATAATGTACCAATACCAAAATAAAAAATACCTTTAGGAATTAAATTTCGTTTGCAACTGGCAAGAATTTAGGAAATTTGTTTATTTTTACAAGTGCCAGTGCTTCAACACTGACATTTAAGTGCTATAGTTCATTGAACAAATGGAACTGGAACAAAGTAAACTGGAAAAGAGTTCAGTTCAAGAACAACTTGAAAAGGACAAAAGTGCTTAGCACTTTTTCTAAGCTGCATATATATATATAAATGGATTAGAATCCCGATTCATTGCAGCATAATAAAAACAATAAAAGAATTCTTAAAATAGTGTTAATCAGTGAACCAAGAGTGAATTACTAAATAAAAATATTGTAGTAGAAAACAATAACAACCTAAACTGCTACAAAAATAAATATTCTGAGAATAGAAGATCGAATTAATGTAGTTGATGCATAAAGATTTACACAATTAAATTCTGAAGAAAGTTCATATGTGATGTTTAATTCTTTTGCTATTTTTAAGTCGAACATTAGCGGTGTTTAGCAATAATTCAAAATTGAAGAAGCATGTATAATAAACAAGTCCTAACTAAAACATGTATAAACATGTATTAATCTTTTACTGGATTAAAGTAAAAAACAAGTAATATAAAAAAAAAAATTTTAAAGTCAATTCCTACTTTGTTTTCACTCTATTGCAGAAAGTCCTTTATAAACAGTTTTCATTCATTTTTTAAGTTTATCTGGCGCCATCTATTGGTAGATATATGTAACCTAAACGTAAAAAAAAACTAAACCAAAATGAATGAATTAAATTTAATTACTGAATTAATATTTGAAAAAAACTGTATTAACATCCAGTGTATCCACTACAAGTTAAAAAAAATGCATTTGAGCTTGAGTGGATGAATAAAAAGTATTTTATGAACGATTGAAAATTTGAACAAGATATGTATAGGGAGAGTGTGAGCTAATAGAAGGAATTAAAAAAAGAAACTAATTAAAAAACTAATTTTAACATTTGTCTAAATATTCCTCTCTAAAACCAGGCTGTTTAACCACTGTAAGTTGTAATCCGTCAATCACGACAAGAGCTCACGCCAACCATGTTTGCATTTATATATCAGAGGCCTTAAAAACTAGGAAGTAGCTAATATATATATATATCTTTAAACAGCGTCTCATCCATTGTTACCTGCAACCAGTCTGTTACGAAAATTCATGTCAATCATAAGCTCCTGCCGTTTTATAAAACGGAAAATTAAAAATGCATTATAATAAAAAAAATAAATTAATAGTTTAAAAAAACTAAACAATTAAATTATTGTAAGAACTATAGTTCCAGTCCTCCATACCGGGACCTCATTTAAATATTATAGTTTAAAAAACTAAAAAAAAAAAAAAAAAGCTTTTAGAATTAATCAAGCTAAAAAGTAAAAAATAAATTAATAGTTTAAAAAAAACTAAAAACAAGAGTGTTTTTTTAGTTTTTTTTAAACTAAATTTATTTTTTACTTTTGATTAACTTGAACTATTAATTTTTTTTTTTTTTTTTTTTTTTAATTTATTTTTAGAGTTAATCAAACTAAAAAGTAAAAAATAATTGTTAACATAAGAATAAAATGACTGACGAGAAAATGAATGTCTCTCTTCTAAAAGCGTGGGGTGCTTTTGTTTGCATTGGTGCATTTTTAAACTAACTCTGCATTTCGGAATGAAACTAGTGAAAAATTATAACGATTGATATCGAGCACCCCGCGCTTTCAGAACAGTGACATTCATTTTTCTCGTCAGTAATTTTTATTCTTATGTTAACAATTATTTTTACTTTTTTAGTTGATTAACTCTAAAAACTTTTTTTTTTTTTTTAGTTTTGAAACTCTAATATTTAAATGAGGTCCCGGTACGGAGGACTGGAACTATAGTTCTTACAATAATTTAATTGCGAGTAAAACAAAAGGCTAAATGCGAACATGTCGAGGCAGCCAGGATTCGAACAGGGAATCTCCGAATCCGTAGTCTTAGATCCGATAGCTCTTTTAAATATTATGTAATTTTATACTGATAGCAATTATTCTAAAAGATTTGCTACCGTAATAAATATTATTTCACTTTTTTACATTTCATGTAATGTCTTAAATTACAATTTATTTTGACTTCTCTGTTTTTTTTTATTGAAGCAAACTTTGCAGTTGATATTTAGGTAGGCTCTATTTTGGGTCACCCTTTTTCGCCAAGTTATTAAAGATTTACAAAATATAGTACGGTATTTGAAAACCTTTTAGAAAGATATAGGGAGATTCCCTTCTGAGGTGCCAAGGGGATTTTTATCACCAATTGGCGACATCAAGATAGCAATAAACTGTTAAAAATAACCTTTTTGGCGAGGAACTTGAAAAGGGAGCCGGAGCAAAAGAGATGGTAGACAAATCACAAAATAGGGAGTTGGGATTTGGTGATTTTTGTGGCGCGAAATCGGTAATCCCCAAATGTGCTAACTCGGATTTCTTGTACTGTACTGTTTGCAGTTTACTTCATTTACAATCGCAACCCTTTTCTTGGCGCACTTCGGAGAAAAGAATTTTTGAAAAAAATCCCAGAGGCCCTTATTCTGCGATTTCGCCAATAAGTCAATGTTTTGATATGTTGCATTGCATGGAAAATATAGCAACTTCGTTTATTATTACCAGCTATTAATTTTGTTTATTAAGAGGTGCTATTACTGTGCCCAAAAAGTAAGACCAATTTTTTATTTTTTCAAAAAGTCTTTATTTATTTTTCAAATTTATTTCAGCGCCTTCAAAGTAATCCGCTCCGAACACAATGCACTTATGCCAACTTTTTCGAATCCTCAATGCAGGTTAAAACGTCATCGGCAGGGATGGCCTTCAGAGCGCTCGCCGATTCACGTTGAATCTCTTCAATTGCCTCAAAACGGTGTACCCGGAGTGGTCTTTTGAGTTTAGGAAATAGCCAGAAGTCGCACGGTGCTAAATAGGGGGAATACGGTGGTTGTGGAACGATATGGGTTTTCATTTTTAGCGAAAAAAAGTCACGAAGAATCAATGCAGTGTGAACTGGCGCGTTCAGTGTTTTCGGTACCCATCGAGATTTGACACGTTTGAGGACCAAAATGGAATTGATCGATCCTTTTGAAATTCCAACATCACAGCAAGGTCTCTAATTGTAAATCGACGATTTGCAAGCACCAAAACTTTAATTTTTGGACATTTTCGTCGGTTGCGGTTGGTGGTCGACGAGAGTTCTCAACTAGCATTAACTGTAAATCCCACTTGTAAATATTTCTTTCCGATATATGAATGCTCACCTAATGCCTTCTGCAACATTCTGTACGTTTCCACAAACAAAATTTGCTCAATGAATTTAGACATTTCAAATATCGCCGGAATCAGTTTTAGCGTCTCACAAAGCCAAGCGTTACTCAAGCACTAATGAATATTTTGACGTCAAATTTCACACAGATGTCAAGGACAGTGCCAACAACCTAAAAAAAAAAAAAAAATTAATTCCTTAAGCCCGGGATTTTAAAATGAAAATTGGTCTTAATTTTTGGACACAATAGTATTCCAAATCGTCATCTTATTTTTTCACTTCGCTACGAGTTGGCCTTTACAGTTATTTTTTTAAATGGTTGAATAAAGCTAACTTACTTTGATATATTGCTTTATTATGTTTTCCATAGATTTATCATGCATACTCTGATTAAGTTTGTACGTACTCCGTGATTAAAGTGTTGGAAGTTTCGTGATATTTTAAATATTAAAAAAATGTTTATATTTTCCTAAAAGTAATTTCAAACATACAAGATTCGTTTGAGTTAAAAAGATTGAAAGGATTGCAAGTCGATAAAATAATTCACAAAATATAAACATAAGCAAAACGATTTTGTGCTTGATTGTTTTGATGCCAAAATTAGGCTGTGAAACTCTTAATAATATATAGTAAATAACTGATACGAAAAAATATTTTAACTTGAGCAAATTCACAATTTCAGTGTAAAAGAAGATCATTAAAGCCATCAATTAATATATATAAATATATATTTTAATGTAATTCATATATATTTATAAATTGAAAGGTATAATCTTATTTTTAAATATAAAAATTCACTTCACAAATTTCATTTAAAAATTTCCTCAAACAAAAAACAAAAAAATTTTTCTGAATTAAAAAAACTTAAACCCAATACTAATAGCTCCACAAATATATATATAAGGAAAATTTATTTATATTTTTTTTGAGATTCATTAATTGCTGCATATGTGAAAAATGATGACTCGCCATTGGCTCTTTCAAAAAAAATTATGAATTAAGCCAATGGTAGG
The DNA here is from genome assembly GCA_021605095.1 of Caerostris extrusa. Taxonomy (NCBI): domain Eukaryota; kingdom Metazoa; phylum Arthropoda; class Arachnida; order Araneae; family Araneidae; genus Caerostris; species Caerostris extrusa. The sequence continues at coordinate 55,192 of BPLR01011818.1, read as the reverse complement.
ATTTTATATTAAATTTCGTATCAAATGAATTGTTTTAAATTAAAATTTATTTTCAATATGTGCAATTTTTTTTTTTTCTTTACAATTATGCTACTGTGCCCAAAAAGTAAGACCAATTATTTTTTTCTCAAAAACTCTTCCAAATTTATTTCATCTACTTCAAAGTAATCCCCTCCGGACACAATGCACTTATGGCAACTTTTTTCCAATCCTCAATGCAAGCTAAAAAGTCATCGGCAGAGATGGACTTCGAAACGCGCGCGATTCACGTTGAATCTCTTCAATCGACTCAAAATGGTGTCCTCGGAGTGGTCTTTTGTGTTTAAACAGCCAGAAGTCGCACGGTGTGAATACGGGGTTTGTGAAACGATATGGGTTTTATTTTTGGCGAAAAAGTCACGAAGAATGAACGCAGTGTGAGCTGGTACATTCAGTGTTATCGGTACCAATCAAGATTTGACGCATTTGAGGCCCAAAATGGAATTGACCGATCCTTTTGAAATTCCAACATCATCAGCGAGGTTTTCTAATTGTAAATCGACAATTTGCAAGCACCTTTTGCAAATCTTTAATGTTTTGGAAGAGAGCTTTGTCGGTTGAGGTGGATGGTCGACCAGAGGGCTCTCTTCGTCTTAAGCGCCTTCTCTGCCTTCTTTGAACTGTTTACACCACTTCTAAACATTTATTTCCGATATAGGAATGCTTACCGAATGCCTTCTGCAACATTCTATACGTTTTCGCAAACAAAATTAAATGCAAGCTCTTTGCAGAATTAATTCAGACATTTCAAACATCGTCAAGCGTAACTCAAACACTAATGAATATTTTGACGTCAAATTTCACACAGATGTCAAGAACAGTACCAACAACCTAAAAAGAAAAAAAATTTAAATTTCATAAGGCCCGGGAATTTTAAATTGAATATTGGTCTCATTTTTTGGACACATAGTAGTATACACGAAAAATTTATTTTCAGTTTTTGAGATTCATTTACTGTATTAATTAATTTTTTTTTCATTTTTTTTGAGATTCAATTACTGTATTAATTAAATTTTTTTTTTTCTTTTTTGAGATTCAATTACTGATTTGATTACTGTTTACGAGAGAAATGATGATTCGCTATTAGCTCTTTCGAAAAAAATTCTGAATTAAGCCAATGGTAGGATTTTATATTAGATTTTATATGAAATTAATTGTTTTTATTAAAATTTATTTTCAATATATGCAATTTTTTTCTTTACAATTATAAAAATACTTGTGTTTTAATGTTGGATTACTATAAATTAAATTTATATTATTTTTAAATTTCCTTTTATATTAGATGTGAATTTATCTGGCAATATTCATTGCTGGAAGATACATTGAAATAATCTGCTCTTTAAATCTAGGGAGTCCTTCCTATCCAACACAACACAAATAATTTAAAAAAATATCTTAATGAAAAAAAAGCATTAATTGAGATAAATTTGCTTCTAAAAATATGTTTTGCACAATTTACTTTTTGTTAATAAACAGTACTATCTGATATCTTCAATAATTTCTTTTATAGTTTGTAAAATAAGAAATTTCTTTAAAAAGTTTGGGAAAAATTTAATTTGCTTGTGCTGCCATCTATACGTAGGTATTTAAATTTATTTTAATTTAAATTGACCAAAAAAAAAAAAAAAAAAAAAAAAAACTCGAACAATTCAAAGAAAATCTCCATAATAAATAAAATTAAAAATAGTTACTAGAATAAATTATTTACTAGAGTAAAATATTTTTCCATCATCATAATACTTTAAATGATTCAATAAAATATTATCTTCCAGATTATAATAATAATGTTCGTGATATTTTAATAACTATCATCATATATTGTATGGCCCATTTAAATCAAGTATTTATGGAACAAATCATTTTAAAGTTATTTTGCTTTTTTTTTTTTCATACTTGTACTTTTATTTTTTTAATCTTTCAAATTTAATAAGAGATTTAATATTTGGGGGAAAAATATTGTTTAATTTATTTATCAAATAAAACATCTTTCTTGATAAAATATATCGATTAAAAAGTAAGTGATTAAAAATTGATTAAAAATAAAATTACACTGTATAACATTTAAAAATGTTAGATTTAATTAACATTTAAAAATGTTATATAGTGTAAGTTGTAAAAATTGTGTGTGTGTGTTTTCCATCTTTTTAAGTAAAACTTAAAACTAAAATACTATGATTTGATAGCTACTTCGAAAAAAAGCCATTATTAGGACCTTGTTATAAAAAGCCTGTTAATTACTATAGTTTTTCAAAACATTTTATTCTCGAAGAAATCCTTTAATTTTAATTTTCTTGAAACAACAAATTCTCACTTTATACATTCTTACTGAGTAATTTATAATATTAAACAAACTAGATTATTAGCACATTTTTAAATCTCTTCAAATAAAAATTAACACGCACAAATATAAAAAATGGTGTAAAAAGGTTACTCCATAAAAGATTTAATTGAAAATCAACAGGCTATTCTCTAAAAGATTTAATTGAAAATCAAAAGGCTATTCTATAAGAGATTTAATTCAAAATCAAAAGGCTATTCCATAAGAGATTTAATTGAATATCAAAAGGCAATTCTCAAAAAGATTTAATTGAAAATCAACCGGCTATTCTACAAAAGATTTAATTGATAATCGATTCATTTATTCCAGATCTCCCCACTTGAATAGCACTTATTAAAAATGCAGAAAAAAATTGATTTATTACATTTTCTAAAAACAATTAATATAAATAAAATGTTCACGAAAGGCGTTTTTAATGATCACTCTTCATCAGAAAGACCATGAGGCTCACTTTGGAGTTAGGCAAATGGACCTGTAAGAAGCATGTCTAGAGTTGTTCCGTTTCTGGCCCTTTTTTGAAAATGTTTTTGAAAAGCACTTTGATTTTTCATTAAATAGATCTGAAGTCCTCATAACTTCAGATTTTTTTGGATTCCGTTTCATTTTTTTGAATTTCTTCTCATCGGACAATTTTTCTTGCGATTTTTCTACTACAAGTTTTCTTATGTTGCTAGAGTCGTTAATCAAGAGATTTTTTTCTTACAGATATTTTACCAGCATTCACTATATGTATATATATATATAATAATAATATTCTTCAAAATTATTTTTATTAAATTATTTTTCAAAAATTATTATTCTTCAAAAATTAGATTTATTTTATTTTAATATATTCTTATCTATCCATCAATATATATACAGAAGAGAGAGAGAGAGAGAAATAAGAATATATTAAAATAAAAATAATTTTTAAGGAATAATATTTAATTTAAAATTTATTTTAAAATATCAAAATACTACACAAAATCCATTTCCCCCTTCTAGTTTATTTTTTATTTTATATTTCTCCTGTAGATGGCAGCACCGTAAGATTAATTTTATTTCACTCATAAAATTAAATAATTGAATTAATATATATATCATATTCCCTTAATTAATTTAACTAAAATTTAATTTTCTTTAATCGGAATATAAAAAATTATGCGGACTACTTAAAAAGATATCGATTGGTAGGAACAAAATACTCTTCATTATTTTACAGACTTCTCAAATTTTCTATTGTTAACTTGCATCATAAATAATTAATTATTCTCTGGTTCCAGTATACTTAAATTTGATGCGAAGAAATTTTTCATCCACCAAACAAATAAAACTGGCGGATATTAAAATCTGTTAATAATATCGATAATTCCTGTTGTAGCTTGTAATTAATTATAAATATTCTTTTCTGAAGTTCAATTTCTTAAATCTCATGACTCGAAAATAAAACATCTATTAGCAATTGAAAATAAAACATATAATGTGTGGTAGTTAAAAATATTGATCTGTTTTGAACACAGAATACTCAAGTACAGGAGATAAATACATGCAATTCATAACATTTGAATCAAAATATTTTAAACTTTCCCCTTTTATCTTCTTATTTTCATTTATTATTTAAATGGTTTTTTTTTTTATTATTTTTGAAAGATAATGTAACTCAACAAGTTGTAAATCATAGTTGAAATATCATACATAACAGTTAGATATATTTTGCATTATGGATATTCAAAATCATCTTATTCGTGGAACAAACTTCACTTCAGAAAAATGCTTCGGATAAAAAGGCTAAGATAAACCTTAGACGTTCTATTTAAGACGAAATGTGGTTAACAATTCCTCGAACATGTCCTTCGACGACATGTGATGAAGGAATTACCTTGCGTGAGGACTTCTAAGCGATAACAGCTGCGCATTTGCGAGTCGTAAAGGAGAAAATCCAGCAAACATCCACCAGGCAGCCTGACTATAGATACGAGAGATTTTTACACGTTGTCAAAATAACCATTACATTTCTGAAAATAGTGACTACAGTAGATGGATTCTAATTTACATGCTGCCATTAGCCCAAGAGTCGAGCTCCACACATTGGAAGCTAATGCTCTATTTACCCACTATTCTAGTGAACCACGAAAAGTGAAGAATTTTCTAGTCAAAAAATTGCTCGGAGGATTGTTCAACATATTTCTTATTAAACTTTCAAATTCAACAAGAAGATTGACTTCAGAATCACATAAAATAATTGCACGATCAAAAGTTACATTTTGGAATATCTCATGTAACTTTTGGATTATGTGTTAAAGCTCAATTTATCTTTGCCTACCTCATATGAAAGTTTAAAACGGAATGTGATTAACAATTGACCATGGTAATGCCTTAGGGCATGTTCATTATAAGGCTTAACATAATCAAGGTTAATCACAGGCTTAATTACTGATTAGTTAATGATAAGGCTTAGCATTATCATGGTTAATGATATCATGAACATGTGCTTAATATGTTCATGCCTGTATATGGTTTGCAAGGTATGCTTCCTGCTTCACAAAAAAGTTGGTACAATGAATATAAACTTAAATAAAAGACCGTGTTTCAGTTTAATTTTTGTCATTGTATTTACTGTTTTAACAATTATAAATTTTATATTAAGCACTTTGAAAGTTCCATCTTTCCTCATTTTGATAATTTGTAAAACTAATTTCTTTCATGGAAATGAAATATCCGTACTATTTTCATTTGCTATTCTGATTGTTATAATAGCTACAAATACACATCAGTGTACACAATCACGTCACACACACACACACATATATATATATATATATATCAAATTCATGTTATTCTATTTTCCATTACACTTTCTAATATTTCCTTTCTCCCAAAATCGTGTATAAAATTGACTATTTTGCAATAAAAATATCTCCTTAGATCCTATTTACCTCCGCCATGAAGAAAGTACGAATATCCTCCAGGTCATGGGATTCGTCGTGAGTATTTAATGTCTCCCCTTCCGTGGGAACGGAACGCCGGACTCGGTGCAAGTCGTCATTAAAGATCAGTTTATTTACTTTGCGTGAACGCGGGCCGTTTGTTTTGGGGCAGGATTGGAGCTTCGGACTCGATTAACGGCATTTGCGGAGAACATTAGGGTAATAATTTCTTCTTTTCGAATGAGTTTCTTTCGTGTTTTTGCGGATCATTAGGTGTTGTAAAAGTAATGTGGTAGCTGGTTCTTTACATCAAAAATTGGATTTGATGAGCATGTTTTTTTCCCTTTTTTTTTTTTTGCAAATGTGTACGAAAATTAGGTTACTTATTAAATCTAATAAAATTAAGGTTTAAGTAGGAGAAAATATGTTGTTGTTCGTTCATTATGCCCAAAGAAAAATCTCATTCCTTATTTAAGATTACTTTATAGTCCTCATAAATAAAATTATTAAGGATTATTTTTATTTTAAGATGCATTTCCTCATGTACTACCAGTTATAATTTCTACCTGAGAGGGAATGTATTCTGGAAGGAATTTTAGGGAAAACCCCAAATTATGGAAAATATATGTAGATAACCTTGCAACAGTCATTGCAGTTTTATTTATCACAGTACCAACCAAAGGAATAACAGAATCAACACCCTCTCTGTCTTTTTTATAAAAGAGTGATTATAACGTAGCATAGAAGAAGGTGTTCTTGACACTTTGCTACTGGCCGTTAATAGGTTTGGTTTCTTACTCTACGGTTATTTTTTTACACACTTTGGGATAGTTAATACGGGACCTACAGATTCCGAATCACTAACAAACATCTATGCCACTGTCAAGATTCGAACGTGAAAAGCCTGTGGCACCAAAGTCCAGAGAACTAGCCATTTTGGCCATCAGGCCGCAGCTGATAGTAGGAAAAAGCGATTTAAATTTTAAAAAAAATAATTCTGTTGCACATATTTCTTAAATATAGAAAAAAGAAGATACATTTACAATAGAATATATTTCTTATCTAGCTGTTTTAATGTTTAAAATAGATGAACTCCTCGTGAGTCGTTGACCTTTTAATTCCTCCTCGAAAGTTCATTTCGGCCTTCAAATTTATCATGCCTATCTACGGATGTCTATCTTATCATGCCTATTTATAGATGCGGAGCTTTCGGTATGGCTTCTTCTGTCTGGTTTCAAAAGAGATTCGCATACTTCGGGAACTTTCAAATCCTCTCTTGATCGATCAAATCAGTAATTAAAAAATTTTATATTTTAAGCCGAAAAGTCAAAAACATTATACTTTGTTTGTAATAAAAAATATAATTCTGTATTTGAGACGTAAGCACAAAAAGAGGCCTAGAATATGTTTTAAGTTACTTTTAAGGCGTATTTAAAATTTAAAAGAAACTATGATAATAAGGAATTAAATTCATAATTTTTATTTCTTAATTGAACCGCTTTCATAAGTGTTACAATCTAGATCAGGGTTCTCCAAACTACTGCCCGCGGGCCAAATCCGGCCCACCAGTGTCATCAATCCGGCCCGCGACAGCGAATAACTTAGTGTTGCTGTAATAAGTCGGATAAAAACACAGAATGATTTTAACTCGGTTTTATTAACTTGCTAGGTAAACCTTAATGACAAGCATAATACGCAGAAAATTTAACTTCAGCATAGCAACTAACAGATAATTGAAATGGATCGCACTAACATTATAAACTAGTGAACATCCCGCGGTTACCCTCGGTAGTTAAGTTTGGGTAAAGAGTATCGCATATGTATGCATATCGATGTTAGGAATGTATATATCCTGAACCAAACATATGAATTTTATCCTGAAAAAATCCCTCAGGAACGGAAAATCTAAATTAACGCGAATGAAACCGCGAGGTATCCGTTCTTGCAAAAAAAAAAAAAAAAAAAAAAAAAAAAATATACTAATGAGATTTATGTAATTGTGATTTTCACTGACAATAGTTTGTAGTTAGCAAGCGTATGCTCGCTCAGAGCGCGTACTCGGCGACTGGTTTAGAAATTATAGATAATGGCAGAAAAATTAAAACGGTTTTGGCCCTTGGTACTTACTGGAGTAAACAGTATGGCCCTAAGGCTGGAAGGTAAGGCTGGAAAGTTTGAAACTCCTGATCTAGATCATAAATGATTACAGTCTAGATCTGCTTTCATATATGTAGATTATAAATGGTTACGTCTAGATCTGCTTTCATATGTGTTACAGTCTAAATTTGATAATTGGCTTTTCTTACTATAACTGCTTTCATATGTATTACAGTCTAGATCATAATTGGTTACGTCTAGATCTGCTTTCATAAGTGTTTCAGTCTAAGTTTAATCATTTACTTTCCTTAATTTAACTGCTTTTGTATGTTTACAGTCTAGATCCTAAATGGTTACAGTTTAAGTCTGCTTTCATAAGTGTCACAGACTAAATTTGATAATTTACTTTTCTTAATTTAACCACTTTCATATGTGTTACAATATAGATCATTAAAAGGTTACAGTCAGTCTATATCTATTTTTTCATAAGTGTCACAGGCTAAATTTGATAATTTACTTTTCTTAATTTAAAGTCTTTCATGTGTGCTTTAGTTTAGATCCTAAATGATTACAGTGTAGATCTGCTTTCATAAGTGTTACAATTTATATTTGCACGAAACTAAAGATAAATGAATTAAAATTTATCTTAAGTTTTACTTCGGCAGTAAGTTAAAATTCATTGATTTATTCTTAAAATTTTAACTCTTATTAACTTAACTTAAACTCTTATATCTCTTGAGTGAAAATTTGTGGAAAAGCCCAAAACTTTCATTAAAAAAGCAAACACAATCACATGTGATTGAATTGTGTTTCACTTTCGACATTGCAATTTCAACCCAATTATAAAACATATTCTATGTTAAAGATGTATTATTCTAATTCTGATATGCAGTTAAACCGAAATGTGCTAACTGACAATTACATATTTCATATAAAAAAAGAAGATATTTGAACACCTGCAGATCTCCTGTTAAGGTTGTTTACCCGCTTCGCACAGTTTATTTACCTCCGCTTTTTGATTGAGCTCCACGCCGACTCCGGAAGCTCGCGCACGCACGCATCCAAGTCGTGATTCGCAGTCGCTAATTAATCATCGAATGAAGGGGCGTGACCGAACATTACGTCACCACCAACAAACCGCGTGACCCCAAGATTTCATTACTAAAGTAGTCATACGCTTCGATGCGATGCAGTGTTTGTTGCGTAACAGGTTAAAACGTGGGGATTTTACAAACAAAACTCAAAAGGAAAATAACATTTTTTTTGTACTCCACTTATGTAATTAGAAACTCCATTATTATTCCTTTGTGCACTATTTATACCTATGTGCGATGAAGACAGGGGCATTGTATTCTTTGGCTATATTTAGGAAAATTACCACCACGAATTTGCAAGTCGTATGGGAGAAAACCTGGAAAAAACCCACTAATTTGCTGTCTCGTTTATGTGTCTCTTAGTTTCTCGTATCAGTGACAGAGATTCAAAAGATAAATTTATGATAAATAAAGATAAATTTTGGTTTAGATGGGTAAAATTGTAATTGAATATATATGCTGTTTTAAACGGTGCACTGAATTTGTATTGAAAAATAAATGTATTTATGCAGTTGATGCATGAAGCAGAATAGGTATAGAATATGATTTTCTTTTAATGAAAACTAATGTGCTGAAAATGATGTTCGATAATTTAAAATTATATTAATGTATTCTTTTATATATAATTCATGTGACATACACAGTAATAATAATACAAGTAACAATCCTTCAACGTTAATGTATCCTTTTACATATAATTCATTTGACGTACGCAGTAATAATAATGTATGTGCAAAAATGTATCCTTAATGTATTCTTTACATATAATTAATAATTCACCCTTTTAACGTATCCTATGTATACTTTTACGTATAATAACGTATCCATTAAATAAAGTATCCTTTAATGTTTCCTTTTACATATAATTAATGTACCAAGTTAATTAATATGCCATGTAATGCTATTTCCAATACAGAAACTCAATGGTGAGTCTATCAAAGTTCTTTAGTTTCCCTTTGGAACAATGTTGACCCGTTTAAGTAGTGTTAACAATTATCTACTTTATTGCTACTGTTTTAAGAACAGAACAGTCACCTGTAATTTTTCTTTTTAAACTAAATTTTTAACTTCAGTTGTTAAAAATTAAAATTATTTTTATTGTACTTAAAATTGGTCCAAAATTACTTTTCTCCGATAGTACACCACTTCTATAATGATAGAAACTGACGAAACTATTGAATTATGGGACAATTCTCCTTCCTTCGAACAGGATAGATAATAGGAAATGAGTAAAGACAAGTGCATTTAACTAGACAGCAGGATGAGATAAGGGAAGTCCACGTAGATATTAAATGTTTGTGCAGTATATCATAGAGTATATATATAAAAAAAAGGATCGAATTTTCTTGTAAGGCTATAGACATCGCACAGTTGCACCTGACCTTCGCCTTCTAGTTGGAATGGAAAAGAATGTTCGAACAAAGACGCCAATAAAATATAATAAACTGCGCCTTAGCCTTTTTCCCTCCTTTTTTTCTATTCTACATAGAGAGAGAGAGAGAGAGAAATGAAGAGTCGAATCTTAAAAATGAGCGGGTGCAAATCATCTGTCATGTGTTTTCCCAGACCCTCCATTTTCAGAGATAGATTCAAGCTTTCGATTATTAAAATGAATTGTTGGTTCAGTTTCGAGATGATATTTCAAAAGAAAAACTTAAGACGATGAAATATATATATATATGATATATGTATCTAACAATGCTGTTGTACAGAACAATACAAAGGAAGGAGACATCCTAATAATAAAAATCGTATGGTAATTAGATTGGTAGATGTAGTAAGAGTAGGTAAATGTACCACAGTTTTTATCTCTAATTACATGCAGAGGAATTACTCATAATAGAGACAGTCTCAGATACAATGAGCTCACAAAATACGAGACAGTTACAAATTCTTTGGAAAAAGTGTTTGTATAAGGGACTTTTTAAAATATACCAGAAGATTTATGATGGCAATAAAAATGCTTAGAAAATCGAGTTGATCATAAATTTGGAAGAACAGTGCTTTTGCTAGATCATTGTTCAAAAGTAAACTGAGATCTCAGCAAATCGTTAATGATTGGATAGCGTGCGTAACGTGTTGGAAGTTTTTAGTTCTTCCATTAAGATGAATAGTTCTATTGATGAACAGGTTTTGATATTAAATAATGAAATTGTTTGCTGTGCAATATTTCAAAAGGAGATAAATACAATTTTGTTATCTGTCCATTTTCATGTTATCATCATTTTTTTATTAACATCAGTGGGCCACCTGTTCCATTTATGTAGCCCACCAACGTGTGATGGAATTGCCGTCTGAGAAAGGTTTTAGGGAAACTGCATAGCATCTTCTCTCCAAATCCAGCAGCCTGATGGCCACTTGGCTAGCGCTCTGGCCTTTGGTACCACAGATTCTAGATTCGAATTTATTCTGAAGGTCCCGATCTGTTTTGCTCTCGTGTGCACAAGATGACCGTAGAGCGACATACAGAACCAAACCTCTCCAAAACCGGAAAAACTTCCAATCTGAATATCAGTGTGATATGTTTTACAATTGCTGTACCAATCACCATCGATTCTGAAAGCAGCGATTACAAAGGCATCCTTCAAGTTAGCTGGATTTTGCTATTTATCCATTTTTCTGTCCATCATCATCTTTTTATTAACATCAGCGGACCTATGTTCCACTTACGTAGGTCGCTAACATTCACCGACGGATGATGAGATTACCACCGGAAAAAACTTTTAGGGAAAACTGCATAACAGTTCCTCCCTCCAAATCAGGATTCATTCTGAATATCGATGATTCGATGTTCCATTCTGAATATCGATGAAAAATAAACCGACGAAATAAGAATAAATATAAATGATATAAAAACCATTCTGAATATCGATGCGATATGCTACACATTTAATGTCACAATCACCATCTTTTCTGAAAGCAGTGACTGCAAAGGATGCCGAATCTGAGTTATTCTGCAAGTTAGCTGCATTTTGTTATCTATACATTTTTTTTTTCAATATCAGTGGACCTCTTGTTCTACTTATGTATGTCAGGAACAGTCCAGCGATGGTTAATGATGAGATTACCATCCGGGGGAACTTTTAGAGCAAACTGCATAACATTTCCTCCCCAAATTCGAAAAATTCCAGTCTGAATATCAATGCGATATGATTTACTTTTGCTGTCACAACCACTAACGATTCTGAAAGCAGTGATTGCAAAGGACATCGAATCTGAGTTATCCTGCACGTTAGCTGCACTCATCACCAGAGGAATCAAACCTCATTTTATTTTGCCAAGATTTTCTCATGATTCAGATCGACATCGGATCAAAAACTAAATTTTTCAAAAAAACTTTTTAATTTAATTTATACATTTATTTATAAAGGCAGGTGCAATAATTTCCTATTTTTTTATTGGATAGTTCCTCCGCAATCCAGTTGAATATTAACGGATTGTAATGTTTAAATTTTTGCATTCTCTAAACTTTCAATTTGTTTCCGTAAATTTAACTCTGGAGATTCTGCTCTAATTATTATTACTAACATGCTTGTGTCGTAATTTATTCCAAATTAGGACATAAAAACATTTCCAGTAATTATCAAAAAGTAAGTCCAAAAGCAAGGTTTTTAAAATTATGTTACTTTTTTCATTTCTTCCTTTCTTGCTTTTGTTTAACATAAAATTCCGTTGGCTATCAAAACATTAAACATTGACAAATGTTTGTTTTAAGAACTAATTGCGTACTCATACGGGATTTGGGATATTTACATTATGGGATTGCCGAAAACATGTTCCATTTTAAAACTACTGTCAACAAAATGGATATTGTTAGTACTTGTTATTAGATAATTAAACAACTAGTTCTCGTTGGATAAACATGCATTTTTAAACAAATGTTTTTTTATGCGAATAATAAAAAGAACAGAGTAATAAAAACCATATGACTAAACACTTTTAGGTTGAAAAAGCTAAAAGAAATTCTAAACGCTAATGGATTTGTGGAATGTTATACTAACATTAATTATCTCTTTCATATACACACGTCACATATATCCATGTTTTGGTTACTCCATGTTTTGAGTATGTCACTATTTTTTTTTTTTTACTTTGATCCAGTTATCTAGTTAGCAGAAATAATGTGGCTTAAAAATGTCCTGCTTGTACAGATTGTTTGACAAAACTATATTCAGAATTTTATAATTAACTCTTGTGTTTTTTACGGACGACTTGTTTCTCACCTGCCTTTTCTGCTTATGTTTATTTACTGTTTAATCTATTTCTGTAGTTTACCTTTTGATGCTTGTGTATGTCTAATGATTTTCAATTCAGTTGCTGCATCAAACTCGCACTTAGGCTCTTGTACGAATTAATTTTATGTTTTATATCTTTTTTTTTTTTTTTGGTGCTTTTGGTAACTTTTTGATGGGATAAAAATGGGAAGCTCTGAAAATTTATCTATAACAAATGGTATTTTAATCGCTTTGTTATACAAACTGATTGCGTTTTCAAAAATACTTTTTTCCATTCTTTTTTTCCTTTTGTTTTTTTCCACTTTCTGTTTTTTTTTTTTATATATATAAATGGTACTTACGTATTAACGGTACCTTGGCGACAGTTGCGCCAATAAAGAGCACACGCGCTAACCGCAGCTACAGATTTGGCGGTTTTTAAGTGGCACCAATCTATTCTATTGGTTTGATAACCTTAGTAGCTGTTAGATTGGCGACACTTAAAACCGGCAAGTCCGTTATTACGTCGCCAAGGTACCGTTATTACGTAAGTACCATATATATATCACAGTCCAGTCACATTAATTTGACCACCACCTACTTTCGACGTCAACGTGAAATAACCAATCATAAAAGGCAGGTGGCAGCACATTGCAGTGGAGTGTATATAAAGAATTCCACTTAACACCACTTAATATCACATTCCATACTCCACTTAAAGCCAGAATATATAAGAGTGTATATTCTGGCTTTTGACAGGTGGTCACATTAATGTGACTGGACTGTGTGTATATATATATAAATACACTCGCACGGATCTGGGCAGTTTATTATCTGCTAATGTTGAGTCCAAAACATCAATTGGAACTGAGTTGCAGACCAGTTAACATGACTGCCATGATGGTTCCCGTCAAGTGAGATGTGCACAGCATGATTCGTTTCCTAAGGCAGAAGAGAATAGGACACTAGAAATTCACCCGGTATGCTAAAGGCTTGGATTGTTTCAATTCATGACATACTGTTGTGGTAACCAAACAGTTTCTTGAACAATTTCGATGGGAAATAGTAGATTACCAAGCGTACAGCTCAGACATGGCATTAAATGACTTTAACTACTTTCAGTAGATAAAGAGAGGCCTAGTAGGACAATGTTTCCTTACTAACGAAGAACTTCCAGACTCCTTGGAAGTAATGTACTAGTGGTAACCTGTTATGAAGAGGTTGTGGAAAACTAATCCACGAGTATAACAAATGTCTCTATTTTCATGGTGACTATGTCGAGAAGTAACATTGAATGTGCTTGACCTCTGGTATTAAAACTATCTAGCTTTCATTTAACGCCGTACACATACACATATATATATATATATATCTTCAACTTCTTCTTCATTGGCGCAACAACACCGTGATGGGCCAATAACGTCTGCCTATTGGTAGATTTTGAGACATGAGATGTTTTCTTTTTTACGGGGGGTAGGGTTGTTAGCCCTACGTCCAACGCTCTACAGTCATATTAGACCGGGACGTACGGTCTATATATATATATACACTAAAGTGACAAAAGTCATGGGATAGCATATCGGTTGGTCCCTAGATGAATGGAAAACCATGGCCTGGTCCGATGAGTCACGATTTCAGTGGTAAGAGCTGATGGTAGGGTTCGAGTGTGGCGCAGACCCCACGAAGCCATGGACCCAAACTGTCAGCAAGGCACTGTTCAAGCTGGTGGTGGCTCCGTAATGGTGTGGGCTGTTTTTTCATGGCATGGACTTGGTCCTCTGGTGCGACTGGACCAACATTTACTGGAAATGCTTATGTTCAGCTACTTGGAGATCCCTTGCAGCCATTCATGGACTTCATGCACCCAAACAACGATGGGATTTTTATGGATGACAATGCACCATGTCACTGGGCCACAACTGTTCAGGATTGGTTTGAAGAACATTCCATGGACAATTCCAACGAATGATCTGGCCACCTAGATCGCCCGACATGAATCCCATCGAACATTTATGGGACATCATCGAAAGAGTCTGTTCGTGCCCAAATTCCTGCACCATCAACGCTTTCACAATTATGGACGTCTATCGAGACAGCATGGCTCAATATTCCTGCAGAAGACTCCAACGACTTGTTGAGTCCATGCCACGTCGAGTTGCTGCACTTCGCCGGGCGAAAGGAGGGCCGACACGATATTAAGAGGTATCCCATGACTTTTGTCACTTCAGTGTATATATACACCAGCAGAACCCGAAATACGTGATACCGAGCGTCACAGCGCTATTCACTCGATATCGTATATATCATGTATATAATGTATAAATATATATATATATATATCATCATGATTCGCGCAACAGCCCCATGGTGGGCCAATAACGTCTGCCTATTGGCAGATTTCGAAACATGAGATGCATTCTTTTTTACGGGGTAGGTTTGTCAGCCCTACACCCAACAGTCATGAGACTGGGACCTACAGTTTAAAGGGGATTCCGAACCACTACAAACATCCATGGCACCGTCGGGACTCGCACTCGAAACCTGTGGTACCGAGCGCCAGAGCGCTAGCCACTCGGCCATTCAGGCCCCATATATATATATATATATATATATATATATATCGTAGTGGTGCGCTGGGCGCTCCGTGTCATGAATTTCGGGTTCGAGTCCCAGTGGTGCCATGGTTTCTGTAGGGGTTCGGAATGCACTTTAAACCGTGGTCCATGTGGAATATGTCTGTTGGCCATAGGGCTGACAATGGTGAATGAAAACATCTCATGTTTTTTGGAGTCTGGCAGAAGGTCTTGGCCCATGGTGAGACTGTCGTGACATGGAAGCAGCAGAATGTATATAAATATATACACGTACACACACACACACATATATATATATATACATAGTCAATTATTTTTCGAATTCGGCCTATAGTTGTTGTATTCTGTACATGCGGTCTTCAAAACTCTATGCATTCCCATGGTAAGGTAAGTCCAATAAAAAAAATTTATTCCAATAAAAAAAAAATAGCTTTGTTTGATTGTATCTGGATAAAAGCAAATGGTCATTTGAAAGTGACCTGTCCAAACATAACTGGTTATAAAAAAAACCCCAGAAAATATATTCAGGAATATGTTTTAGAAATGTTGTTTATTTTATTTTATTTCTTCATTTAATTAATTTTTTTTTTTTTTACAGTCTGCAGAATTTTCAAATCGAAAGTAATAATCAAATTGCTAAAAAGAGTTTTTCTTTAAACACCTTTTGTTCAATGTTATACGGCATTGTTATCTAGAAATACATGCATTCGCCTCAAAATGAGGGACGGTTGTGGTCATAAAAAAAAAACCGTATGAATGTATTAAAAAGTTCTATTAAATAAATAATACTCATTTGATAAAAAGGAATTGTATGTTTCATGATCTCATTCTTGTTCAAATGCATTCGTTTCGATTCAGTGATTTTAAATTAAAATAATTTTGTTGATTGAATTATGGTAATAAAATAGCTGACAACTATTAATTTAAAAACTATTTATTTCTAGAAAATAGATCAGATGTTTTTCAGACATTTAGTTCAAACAAACACATTAAATACTATTTTTATTTTTTTTTTTTGTGTGTGTGTGTGAATTAACTACTTTAAATAATGATGAAATTAGTTATTTGAAATAAAAAGTTTTAATATAAGAATATATTAAAACTTTTTATTTCAAATAAATAATTATGAATAAATATAAATATATATTTAATATTAAATATTTATTTAATAAATATAGATTTATTTAAGAATTAGGGTCACATTAAAAATATATAAACGGCAATAGAAGTAGAAATAAAATAAAGTTATAAAGTTTTCAATATAATAATATATAGGGGCGTGAATGGTCGAGTGGCTAGCGCTCTAGCGCCCGGTACCACAGGTTTCGGGTTCGAGTCCTGGCGATGCCATGGATGTTTGTAGTGGTTCGGAACCACTTTATATTTTTTATACATCGTTCCGGTCTCATAGGATCGTAGAGCGTTGCGGGGGCATTGTTACTCCGCGTCCGTGGCTTATCTTCAAGTTACACGCTCCCCTGAATAATGCAAAGTGAGTAAAGTCTGTGCAGCGCTTGCCTTAAGGCCTCAAGACCAAGCTGTTTAAATGTTTTCCAGTTATATTAGGAAAAAAAAATATAAGAATATATTAAAAGCTTCATATTTCAAATAACTAATTATAAATAAATATAAATATTTATTTAATAAATATATATTTATTTAAGAATTATGGGTCACATTAAAAATTTTATAAATGGCAACTAGAAGAAGTAGAAATAAAACGCCTTTATTAACTTACAATGTAATGCCAGAAATCTGGATCAGACTGCTATTCCTACTTCCCTGGCAGATGCAAATGCCTTGCCAAAATCTAAACTTATGAATTCTTCTAAGATCAAAACTAAATACCAACGCAGAACTAAATGTCGACAGAAAACAGCAACTACTCTCTCAAAATAACGATGAAGCACCAAGAAAAAAAAAATGAAAATTTCTTATGATGGCGTTAAAAAATAACAAAAATGTGTCAACTATCCTGATGTCGAGCTAACTCCTCATCATGTCTTTGAATGGCTTGATGGCCAATTGGCTAGCGTTCTGGAAAGTAGTACAACAAGCTTCAAATTCGAATCCTAGCGATGGCATGGATGTTTGTTAGTGGTTCGGAATCCACTTTAAACTGTAGATCTCAATCTAATTAGCCTAAAGTGTGTACAAATGACCTTTTCGACAAACCAAACCAAATCATCATGTCTTTGGTTGCTCAGCTGTTTCAGCCGCCATGCATTGTCTGGACCATCCCTCGGAAGAAGATTAATCCTAGCGATGGCATGGATGTTTGTTAGTGGTTCGGAATCCACTTTAAACTGTAGATCTCAATCTAATTAGCCTAAAGTGTGAGACCTTAGAGCGACAAACCAAACCAAATCATCATGTCTTTGGTTGCTCAGCTGTTTCAGCCGCCATGCATTGTCTGGACCATCCCTCGGAAGAAGATTAACAATGGCATGGATGTTTGTTAGTGGTTCGGAATCCACTTTTTAAACTGTAGATCTCAATCTAATTAGCCTAAAGTGTGTACGAAATGACCTTAGAGCGACAAACCAAACCAAATCATCATGTCTTTGGTTGCTCAGCTGTTTCAGCCGCCATGCATTGTCTGGACCATCCCTCGGAAAAGATTAATCTAGCGATGGCATGGATGTTTGTTAAATGGTTCGGAATTTTTAAACTGTAGATCTCAATCTAATTAGCCTAAAGTGTGTACGAAATGACCTTAGAGCGACAAACCAAACCAAATCATCATGTCTTTGGTTGCTCAGCTGTTTCAGCCGCCATGCATTGTCTGGACCATCCCTCGGAAGAAGATTAATCCTAGCGATGGCATGGATGTTTGTTAGTGGTTCGGAATCCACTTTAAACTGTTTCTCAATCTAATTAGCCTAAAGTGTGTACGAAATGACCTTAGAGCGACAAACCAAACCAAATCATCATGTCTTTTCGTTGCTCAGCTGTTTCAGCCGCCATGCATTGTCTGGACCATCCCTCGGAAGAAGATTAATCCTAGCGATGGCATGGATGTTTGTTAGTGGTTCGGAATCCACTTTAAATGTAGATCTCAATGTAATTAGCCTAAAGTGTGTACGAAATGACCTTAGAGCGACAAACCAAACCAAATCATCATGTCTTTTGGTTGCTCAGCTTGTTTCAAATGCATTGTCTGGACCATCCCTCGGAAGAAGATTAATCCTAGCGATGGCATGGATGTTTGTTAATGGTTCGGAAGGAATCCACTTTAAACTGTAGATCTCAATCTAATTAGCCTAAAGTGTGTACGAAAATGACCTTAGAGCGACAAACCAAACCAAATCATCATGTCTTTGGTTGCTCAGCTGTTTCAGCCGCCATGCATTGTCTGGACCATCCCTCGGAAGAAGATTAATCCTAGAAAATGGCATGGATGTTTGTTAATGGTTCGGAAGAATCCACTTTAAACTGTAGATCTCAATCTAATTAGCCTAAATGTACGAAATGACCTTAGAGCGACAAACCAAACCAAATCATCATGTCTTTGGTTGCTCAGCTGTTTCAGCCGCCATGCATTGTCTGGACCATCCCTCGGAAGATAATGATGGCATGGATGTTTGTTATGGTTCGGAATCCACTTTAAACTGTAGATCTCAATCTAATTAGCCTAAAGTGTGTACGAAATGACCTTAGAGCGACAAACCAAACCAAATCATCATGTCTTTGGTTGCTCAGCTGTTTCAGCCGCCATGCATTGTCTGGACCATCCCTCGGAAGAAGATTAATCCTAGCGATGGCATGGATGTTTGTTAATGGTTAAGGAATCCATTTAAACTGTAGATCTCAATCTAATTAGCCTAAAGTGTGTTAAATGACCTTTAGAGAAACCAAACCAAATTCTTTGGTTGCTCAGCTGTTTCAGCCGCCATGCATTGTCTGGACCATCCCTCGAAAAATTAATCCTAATGGCATGGATGTTTGTTAGTGGTTTCGGAATCCACTTTAAACTGTAGATCTCAATCTAATTAGCCTAAATAAAATGAGCGACAAACCAAACCAAATCATCATGTCTTTGGTTGCTCAGCTGTTTCAGCCGCCATGCATTGTCTGGACCATCCCTCGGAAGAAGATTAATCCTAGCGATGGCATGGATGTTTGTTAAATCCACTTTAAACTGTAGATCTCAATCTAATTAGCCTAAAGTGTGTACTTGACCTTAGAGCGACAAACCAAACCAAATCATCATGTCTTTGGTTGCTCAGCTGTTTCAGCCGCCATGCATTGTCTGGACCATCCCTCGGAAGAAGATTAATCCTAGCGATGGCATGGATGTTTGTTAGTGGTTCGGAATCCACTTTAAACTGTAGATCTCAATGTAATTAGCCTAAAGTGTACGAAATGACCTTAGAGCGACAAACCAAACCAAATCATCATGTCTTTGGTTGCTCAGCTGTTTCAGCCGCCATGCATTGTCTGGACCATCCCTCGGAAGAAGATTAATCCTAGCGATGGCATGGATGTTTGTTAGTGGTTCGGAATCCACTTTAAACTGTAGATCTCAATCAATTAGCCTAAAGTGTGTAAAATGACCTTAGAGCGACAAACCAAACCAAATCATCATGTCTTTGGTTGCTCAGCTGTTTCAGCCAACATGCATTGTCTGGACCATCCCTCGGAAGAAGATTAATCCTAGCGATGGCATGGATGTTTGTTAGTGGTTCGGAATCCACTTTAAACTGTAGATCTCAATCTAATTAGCCTAAAGTGTGTACGAAATGACCTTAGAGCGACAAACCAAACCAAATCATCATGTCTTTGGTTGCTCAGCTGTTTCAGCCGCCATGCATTGTCTGGACCATCCCTCGGAAGAAGATTAATCCTAGCGATGGCATGGATGTTTGTTAGTGGTTCGGAATCCACTTTAAACTGTAGATCTCAATCTAATTAGCCTAAAGTGTGTACAAAATGACCTTAGAGCGACAAACCAAACCAAATCATCATGTCTTTGGTTGCTCAGCTGTTTCAGCCGCCATGCATTGTCTAGACCATCCCTCGGAAGAAGATTTATATTCCGAGCTGACAATCAACATATCAATATTATACAGGAGAACCATGACATTGGATTTTCTTATAATTTTCAGCGGAATACAACGACAACAACAACAGCAACTTACAATGTGAATAATAGTTGTCATTATATTTAAATGCGATAGTCATACAGTATCGGTTCAGTACTCAATTTCATACCATGTATTTGAAAGCACCTGATGAGTTACGGAATTCTAAAATTTTAGGTATTTAACTATTTGATTTGTTCTTGTTGAGTTATGTGAAAAGTTGCGTCTGACACAATAACCTTGAGTTTATTTTCAGCACTTGAAGCAATTTCAGTTGTTATTAACTCCCCTATTATTCAGATGCTTTGCAATCCATGGCATGGAAAGTAAGTCTGCCGTCGAGAACCGTCTGCTTGTCCTACAAGCAGGGCCGGATTTTCCTATAGGCTAACTAGGCTTCATCCTAGGGCCTCAAGATCAGAGGGGCCTACATTCAAATTGTTAGCAAAATTAGAATTACACTATTCTAAAAACAGTAAACACTAAATCGAAAATAAGGAGACATTCTACACATATGACTAATAAACAAACATAAAAATGTATTGGTAAAGATCAACGCGTTCGGTTCATTGGGTCTGTCCGTTTGCATACACTAGATTGCACCAAAGTATAGTTCATACGTTCACTGACTGCTATGGTAAATATTGACGTGCCTTTTATTATCTCGTGTATATTGGCATGTTTTTATTATCTCTCATGTAATTCACAAACTTAAAAATTGGAGGTGAAAGGGCCTCATAAGTGGAATAGCCTAGGGCCTTTTTTAATCTAAATCCGACCCTGCCTACAAGGTAAATTACATCGAAATGTATTGATTTCTGCAGTTACAGTATAAGTTCTGCAGTAAGTTAGTTTCTTTCTATCTCTTCTAGGATTTTTTAAAGAAGATTTTAATCAACAGTGCTAGTTTAAGGTTACTTTTCGGCGATGGAAAAAATGTTTTCAACAAGAGAATTAATAGCCACGTAATGATAAACAAGTCTGCCATATTTTTCGACATAACATCGAAGTGCATTCTATAAACAGGCGCCGATTTGGCGACTGTTTATTATTATGATTGATTTATTATTGGCGATTGTTATCGCCTAAAGGTATCATTTTAAGTGAGATAGAGGAAAACTGATATTATAGGGAATGATATTTGTTTTTCTTCAGTGCATAAATAAGTGTTGAAATATATAGACAAATCAAAAAAGAACTGTACTTAATATTTACAACGAATAACATCTACATATATTTTAATTGAATAAAATTCGATATTAATATGTGCTGTACACTACTATTATATGTGTATAATACAGTACAGTACTATTAATGAACAAAAATTATATTAATATGTGCTGTACGGCATTAATATATACTTGGCCTGAATGGCCGAGTGTCTAGCGCTCTGGTCCCACAGATTTCAGGTTCCAGTTCTGGGGTTACTAGGAATGTTTGTCGTGGTTCGGAATGCACTTTTAGCAGTAGATTTTGGTCTCATATGGCTGTAGAGCGTCTCGGAGCCAAGTCAGAACTTCTACCTACGGGTTCTCCATCACAACAAAAGCTGCCGCCTTTTCCTTTCAACCATGAGACGATACGGGTTAGTGTGCTTGATCTAGATGTCTACCAAGTAGGATAAGTAACAACAACATCTGCACAGCAGAAATGCAATAGAAATTACATTTAATTTTGAAAGAAATTTGTTTTTGTTTTATTATTTGATTTGTTGATGAAATACTTCATCGAGCAAACGGGAATTCATGCATAATTCTGTTCCGCGAATTCCTGGCTAATTTTATTATTAATTACAGAATAGAAGTTGTACATGTTTATTGTATTACCGTCTCTGGCTATATAAGTGAGTCGAACACGAGACTAAGTAGTAACGTGGCGGCTAGTGTGCAGGAAGGCTTTTATCCGAATCTATTAGAGGCAACTGCTGAAATCATTGATGTCAAAAAACAAGGTGACCATATGGAGGCTGTGAACAATGTGTGCAATACTTCTCATATCATTGCTTTGTGAGTTTCCTGTGTTTCCTTCCATAGACACGTAAATGCGGAACGTTCTACCACTAAAAAACCTTCTGGAAGGTAAAGTGCTCCCTTGGGGGCTGTCAGTGCAAATATAGATGAAACACGAGATCTACTGATGTGCAATAACAAAAAGAAGTGTATTAAGCAGCTTCCAGACGGGAGTACGAGTCTAATCGAGACAACCTGATATGATCCCCTCCGGAGGATTTCCGTCTGACCGCGAGAAGCAAACCACGTTATCTCTGGCCGTGAGTGACAGATGGTGTCCGGGAAATCCCCTTGATGTGAGGAAAACCGACTCTGGTCGGAGCGGGGCCAGAAGTGTGACACATACAAAGGGTTCTGAAAAATCGGTTTGTAATTTGATATCGAATCTGATTCAAACCTTCTCGACTGGATATAACTTCTGTTAATTGATAGATAAGGTTTCGGGTTTTTAAACATGGAACAGCCTGGATCGAAACCTGGTGGTAAAACAGAACTGAAATTTTTCATATCTATTTTGTGAATGGGGAAGTTTAATTTAAAGATCTGAGAGTTGGCCTCAAGACATGGGGTGAGTTCTTTGAAATTTGTGTTAAATGTAGTTAGCTAAATGTAGAGGCCTGATGATCGATTGTACGCTGTCGGTGCCAATGGCTTCGGGTTCGAGTCCCGGTGGTGCTATGAATGTTTGTAGTAGTTTAGAATCTACTTTAAACCGTAGGTCCCGGTCTAATATGACTAATGGGCGTAGGGCTGACAACCTATCCCGTAAAAAGAACAACATTTCCTGTCTCGAAATCTGCCAGTAGACAGACGGCCTTGGCCCACCATGAGGCTGTTGCGCCAACGAAGAAGAAGGTAGCTAAATGTAGAAGCAGTGTTGCACTAAATTAGCTACATATCTGCCTTTCAAAAGGCAAACGACTTCAGGTCAATAAACAATATTAAAAAACAACGGAATTAAATTCTGTAACAAAAGAAAAATTAATAAGGATGCAATTATTAAGTACTTTTTGTTTTATGTAATCAACCTATAATAAAACCTATAACCTATAACTATTTTTCAAAAATAATGTTTTAAGTTGAGGCATGTAAAGGAAAAAAAAATCATAGAAATTTAAAAACAAAAATTGCATATATTTTAATTAATATATTCGAAACTGTTTTATCAATAAATTTTCGATGAACATTTTTCATAATTATTTCTATGTATTCATCAATTGTCGGTTACATTTTCTAAGCAATAAGTGAAGAATAGTTTTCCCAAGAATTATTTTTTTCTCCAAAATAAAAATTAAGTAGCTAAACAATTTTAAAATTTTAAGCAACATTTTTAAAATAATTTCCTGTTTAAAATAATTCTGTACAAAAGACAGGAAAAAACATATTTTTGAAACAATTCCTTTGAAACAATTTTTATAAAACGTTTTCCGAGAAAGAATAAATTGCTCATATGGTAAAAAAAAAATTAATATTTGTTTTAGGTTTTAAGATATTAAAACAATGAACTCGCGATTATATAGAGGATGTAAGAAATAAAAGTGCATTAAATAACTATAATTTTCTACTAAAAGACATTAAAGTTTTAATGTGGTTTGGAAAATGACCGCATCAAATATTTCTAATATTTACATAACCAAAAATTAATGAGTTAAAGAAAACATTTCATTGTTTAAGAAATTGTAGATAAAATGTTCAAAGCATTTAGGAAAGTTCATTTCATTGTATATTTAATAAAAACACAAGAGAGAATTATTTCACTTATATAAGTTTCTTATTTGTACTAAAATGAAAAAGGAAATTTAAATAATTTTGTTGATTGAATAATAAAATAGCTGACAACTATTAATTTAAAAACTATTTATTTAGGGAAAATAGATCAGATGATTTTTTCACGCATTCAGTGTAAACAAACACATTAAGACAATTTTTATCCAATTTTTTGTATGAATTAATCACTTTAAATAATGGCAAAGAGATTAGTTAATTGAAATAGTTTTTAGGAATTATGGATCACATTCAAAAATATATAAATGAAAATTAGAAAAAATTGAAATAAAATGCCTTTTTAACTTACAATGTCTGGATCAGACTGCCATTCCTACTTCCCTTTCAGATGCAAATCCCTTGCCAAAATCTAAACTTATAATTTCTTCTAACATTAAAAATTAAATACTAAATTATAGAACTCAATATCGACAGAAACACAGCTACTACTCTCACAAGATTAAGGATGAAGCACCACAAATATATGAACATTTCTACTGATGGCGTAAAAAATATCAAAAATGGGGCAAAACTGTCCTCATCATGTCTTCGACCGGCTTGATGGCCCAGTGGCTAACGCTCTGGCGCTAGGTATCTCAGGTTTTGAGTTCGAGTCCCGGAGGTGCCATGGATGTTTGTAATGGTTCCCAATCCACTTTAAACCGTAGGTCCCGGTTTAACATGATCATAGAGCGTTGCGGGGTATTGTTACTCCGCTTTCGTAGCTTATTTTCAAGCTACACACCTCCTGGGTTATTGCTAACTGAGTTACGTTGGAGCAGCGCTTGCCTTAAGGCATAAAAGACAATCGTCTTAGTATCTGCCAGCTGCATTAGAACAAAAAATGTTATTAATTAAATTGTAAAAGTGTATTTTCTGAAGCGTTGACAAACTCAAAGAAGTGTTAATCAACATCACCTGCGTATTTACCACTTTGATAAGTAAGCAATGTGTTGCAGAAAGCAGGACAAAAATTTGTTACAATTATTCAGGAAAGTTCATTTCGTGTATGTTTAATACAAAAAACACATGAGAGAATTATTTCTTATACAGTCTGAGTAAAAACTTTAAGGCCAGTAAATTTTTTGAGAAAATGTAAAATGAAATAAAAGGAATTCAAATAATATTAATTATTAAAGTTCATTGATAAGAAATAAATGCTATAAACATAATTTGTAAATACATAATTATGAGAAACATGTGGTTATTTACAAAGTTAGTATTTATGCCTGAGTAAAAACTTTAAGGCCACCAGTTATTTTTTAAAAATAAATATAATATAATCGTGTAATTACCATTGCAACTAGCATCTTGTGACAACGCTGCAATTTTCATATTTATCATACGTTTCTTCGAAGTATTGGTGATCTTTGTGAAGATGGCGAAGGGTAAGAGTTAACTGATCGTGAAAGAGGACAGATCGCTTTGTCTTCAACCGGAATGAGTAGTCGTGCTAGTGCGATAAAGATAGGAAGATGAAAGACTGTAGTCAACAATTTTTAAAATTGAAAGACAATTATGGTAAAAAAGAATACTGGGGAAGACCTAAAGCTTCGTCCTCGCGTGATGAAAGAAGAGTTTGCCAACTTGCATCTACTGGAAAGTACTCAACCAGGAGACTGATTCCGACGACAGGTTTAAAAGTTTGTCAAAAAACGATTTATAACAGAAGGTCTGGAAGGTACACTTATACAGCAAAATTGACTAAGCCTCAGTTACTGCAGAGACACAAAATAGAGCGTTTGAACTTTGGCAAGAAAGTCATGACCTGGGGCAACCAATGGATAGAAATTATTTTTCTGACGAAAAAAAAAAAAAAAAAAGGAATTTGGATGGACCAGATGGCTGGAATTTCTACTGGCATGATATAAGATATGAAAAGAAATATTCTCCAAGAGCCAATTTGGTGGAGGGTCTGTCATGACTTGGGGCTGTTTTTCTTACAATGGTGTGGGTCCAATTGTATTCATTTCAGGTAGAATGAATTCACAAGGATACCAAAATGTCCTAACAAATCATCTTTTTGCCAAATGCTGAATGTCTTGCTGGAGAAAATTGAAAATATCAGCAAGACAATGCACCGATCCATTCGAGTAACAGCACAAAAAATTGGTTCCAAGTCAACATTGTTGAAACTGTGAAATGGCCAGCTAGATCACCTGACCACAACCCAATCGAGAACCTTTGGGCTGACTTAGCAAGAAGAGTTTATGCAAATGGGAGACATTTTACATCAACAACAGAGCTGAAACTGAAATCTACTATCGAAGATGAATGGTATAAAACCGAACCCACCCTTTGTCAAAAAACTCGTTTCATCCATGAAAACAAGAATATTTGAAGTAATTCAAAGTAATGGCTCCTACACAACCTTCTAAGAATTTGTAATTTTTTTCTTATATGTTATTTTCTATGTTTGCCTTAAAAGTTTTTACTCAGGCTCAAGTATTCATCTGTGTGTTCTGTAATATTTTCTAATAATAAAATATTTGCAAATAAATTTTTCTACTTTTTTTTACTTTCATTTAAGCAATAATTATCAATCAAATGGTATTTTAATTCCTCAGTTTAAATGTTTCCATTTTCTCAAAAATGTCTACTGGCCTTAAAGTTTTTACTCAGACTGTATAAATTTTTTAATTGTGGTAAATTTTTTAATTGGAAAAATAAAATTCACAGTTGAAAATTTTAGTCACGTAAGAGAGTTACATTTTTAAATATTTTAAACTGAATTATAAGTGTATTTTTCTGAAGTGTTGACAAACTCAAAGAGGTGTTAACAGAGGTGTTACGCACTTTACCACTGCGGTAAGTGGACAATGTGTTACAGAAAGAAGGATAAAATTTGTTAAAACATTTATGAATGTTCATTTTGTTGTTGTTGTTGTTGTTATCGTGTCTCTCATGGAAGGAGGGGGAAGAGGGGTGCAGCTTCTGTTCTGATGGAGCACCCGTAGGTAGAAGCCTGAGTTCTGCTCCGTGACGCTCTTACAGTCATAGGAGACCGGGACCTATGGCTTAAAGTGGATTCCGAATCACTACAAACATCCAAGGCACCGCCGGGACTCGAACTCGAAATCTGTGGCACCGAGCGCCAGAGCGCCAGACACTCGACCATTCATGTTAAAAAACAAAAAAACACATCAGAAATTTATTTCACTTATATAAGAGTTTTTATTTGTGCTAAAAGGATAAAAGGAAAAAAAAATCATAGTCGAAAATTTTAATCATGTAAGAGAGTTATGTATTAAATGTTTTAAACTGAATTATAAAAGTTTGTTTTTCTGAAAACAGATTCAAAGAGTGTTAATAGATATATATGATCTGCACAGTTTACAACTTGGTCAATGTGTTACAGAAAGCAGAACAAACATCTGTTAAAATTATTTATGAAAGTTCATTTCATGTATGCTTAATAAAAAAATAAAACACGAGAGAATTATTTTACTTATATAATTTTTTTTTTTTTTATTTGTAATAAAAGGAAAAAGAAAAAAAATTCAATGTAGAAAATTTTCGTCACATAAGAGAGTTATGTCTTTAAATATTTTTAACTGAATTACAAAAGTGTATTTTTTTGATGTGTTGACAAATTAAAGAGGTGTTAACAGATATCACCTGCGCACTTTACCCCCGGATAACTGGGAAATGTGTTACGGAAATCAGGACAAAATTTGTGAAAAACTTTTAGGAAAGTTCATTTCGTGTATGCTTAGCAAAAAAATAAAATACGAGAGAATTATTTCACTTATAAAAGTTTTTTTTTATTTATAATAAAAAGAAAAAAAAAAAAAATTCACTGTAGAAAATTTTCGTCGCATAAGAGAGTTATGTTTTAAATATTATTAATTGAATTATAAAAGCGTATTTCTCTGAAGTGTTGACAAACTCAAAGAGGTGTTAACAGACATCACCTGCGCACTTTACCACTGGGATATGTCAATGTGTTAAAAAGCAGGATAAAATTTGTTAAAACATTTATGAAAGTTCATTTCGTGAATGTTAAAAAACAAAAAACACATCAGAAATTTATTTCACTTATAATTTTTTTTTATTTGTGCTAAAAGGGAAAAAGGAAAAAAATTTCCCAGTTGAAAAATTTTGTTTTGAAATATTTTTAATTGGATTATAAAAGTATATTTTTCAGAAGTGTTGACAAACTCAAAGAGGTGTTAACAG
This sequence comes from Caerostris extrusa, assembly GCA_021605095.1. Lineage (NCBI taxonomy): Eukaryota > Metazoa > Arthropoda > Arachnida > Araneae > Araneidae > Caerostris > Caerostris extrusa. Next base: position 26,874 of record BPLR01011818.1, on the reverse strand, counting down.
ATATCACCTGCGCACTTTGCCACTTGGGCAATGTGTTACACAAAGCAGGACAAACATTCCATTGAATTTTTTTGTGAATGATGTCCAAGTGACCTTGGTGGATTAAATTCAGGAAATTGCAAGAGTTGTTGATAGTGGATGCAGTTTTTTAAATTGTTCGTAAGTAGAAATGATTAGAGTACGTGGAATATATATTATCATTCATTGCAGAACTCACTTTTGAAATAATTGGATAAACAGGAAAAATATTTTCGCGGAATTTTGTTTTGTTATGTATAATTTTTGCTTGTAGTCATAAAAGATTATATGTTATGGAGGGAAAAAAACGGAAGCAAATTTTTGAGTTAGATTCAGCGATTATGTCAATTGTAGATTTTATTTAACTTATTTGTGGTCAAATCTAAACAATATATATTTTTTTTCTCTTATGATTGCAGAGTGCAAAGTAGAGTTTTCTGTTTTTCACCAAAAATCAGAACAAAGAAAGTACATAAGGCAGATAAATTTCTGTGAATTTTAAAGGGAACTTGTTAAAAATAATTATTGTGTTACGAACGTTCATAAACTTTAAAATTTTTTCATATTTTTGAATAGATGTACTTCTAAAACACATTGAAATTTAATGGCTCCTCGGGAAGGTTTTATATACTATAATCTCAAAGAAATAGTAATATTTCTTTGAATTCTTTTATTTTTTAAGATAAAATGTATGAAATGTACGACATGGATGTTTCCAAATGAAGGCCAGTTGCAGATTGTGTTTTTCATGCAATTGTATGCATTGTATCATACTGAGCCTCCAAGTTATTAGACGAAATCTGATGCATGCAAAATAACACATTAAGTTGTAGTTATTGATCTGTTTTAATTACTTATATTTATTATATTTATGTTTATTCTTTAGACTAAAAAGTGGCATTGTAGAATATTCTATTGGTATTAATTATGTTAATTATATAAACATAATGTGATTTAAACTCTTAACACTTAAGTTTATATAATTTTATATAAACTTGAACACTTAATATTAATTATATAAAGTTAATATGTGTGATATCCTCTAGTTAAGTTTATAAAACAACCATGTTTCTTCCTACATACTGGTAAGAGCGCTCCTTGTGACGTTCAGGAGAAATGGGTAATTGGCCTCGAGACTCTTACCCGAGAGGAAGTCAAGCGCATTTCTGCTCTAATGCTGAGAAACGTTTAGTTGGTCTACAGTCTCTTACCCAGAGATGAAATATATTTAGAGCAAGCCTGCGTATTAGTTGGCTTACAGACTCTCACCCATAGTAGAAGTATATTTAAAGCAACCCTGCACTTCTTTGCACAACCTGGGCTTAACAGAGAGTTCCAAGTCAAAGTGGAGTCCTTCCACAATCAATCCTAGTCTTTCCATATAATTATGTCTCTTGCTTTAAATGTGTTAAATATTGTAGGTCTCTAATTGTATGTATGTGGTGTTTGTGCTTGTATAAATAAAGGTATGATTTCTTAAACCTGTGCCTCAAGTATCACAATCCAACCACACCCATATTTTACATATTATACATTTAATTTGTATCAAACGTCAACTTAAGGCAAGAAATAGTTTGCTGTCCAGTCACTTTCACCTGAGGTCCTTCACCAGTGAAATGGAAAGTACGTAGAAGATGCAGCATTACCCAGGTTACATCATGAGGAAATTGCTGATCTGTACTTATATTTTATCACTGCAATTTGCAATGTATAACCCAGATCAGCCCACATATCTTCTTTTCTAAGGCGGAACTGAAGGACTTTGTGGCCTTCAGTTTTAAAGAAGTGGAAGGTTTCGGTTTGGCTTTGATTGCCAGACTGTAATTAATCTCGCTCAGTTTCGAAATGTAAATAACTGTTTACTAAGTTTTGGAATATATTAAAGATATATGACTATATGAAACATATAATTTCGAAATACATTATTTCTTGGAAGACTGCATCAAATATTACATTTTTTTTATATAATAACTTTTAAGTCTTTTCATTATTTTTTATAATTCTTTAATTTAGAGGTATTATAATACTAAAATTTTCTGTTTTCAAAATGGCTCAGACTTAATTCTACAGTTAAGGCATTTTAATGTTTATTGAAATATAATGTTATTTGTTAATTGCAAATAAAAAGTTCTAATATTATTTATTCTATAGTCCTATATTATTTATTCTATATTCCCAATATTATTTTAAAAGTTCTAATATTATTTATTCTATAGTCCTATATTATTTATTCTATATTCCCAACATTATTTTAAAAGTTCTAATGTTATTTAAGAATATAAGTCCTAATATTATTATTCGATACAGTTATAATATTATTTAAAAAGTCCTAATATTATTTGTTCTATAAAGTTCTAATATTTAAAAGTCGCAATATTATTCCAAAAAGTCCTAATATTATTCTAAAAAGTCCTAATATTATTTGTTCTATAAAGTCCAAATACTATTTTTAAAAAGTCCTAATATTATTTATTCTATAAATTCCTCCCCCCTTCCTTTATGTACTAGTTCATGAATTTTCATAGCATAAATAAGTAGAACTCAAGGCCCATCGAAATAAAAAAAAAAAATTAATTAATTTTAATAATAATAAATAATAATTCATTTTAATAAAAACGTATTTATAAATTACCTATCTAAAAAAAAAGAATACATTTTAAAATTTCGTTCATTTAATTTTATCAAATAAGATCTCACCTTCATCTGACATTTTACGTTCTAACAATTCACTTCAAAATGATATTGTTGTAACATCGCAACACCTGTGAACATCTTTCTAAAGACAATACTAATAGTTTATAACAACCTTTAATTTTTGACTTGCTAATATGCGAGACCCATAATTCATAAAAATTAATTTTCTGTGATAGTTTACACGTGCCGTATTCCAAGCACGCATAATGCATAAATTTTACCTCTCAAAGCGCCTTTTCCCATGATATTTGTCGATGGCCTTACGATAAAAATCACATTCTTCGACTATGTAACCCTTTCACTCTTCTTCTTAACACCCTGGTGCGAGATTAATATCTCCCAACATCAAACAACAAGAGAATCTCTAAATTACAGAACATTAAATGCAATCCTTTCAAATTCGAGCACGAATTTTAAAACATATTTTACATGATGTCGGCTACCCAACTAGAACCTGACTGTCAAATTATATCGATACGGATCTCAGATGCCATCGGAATCGTTCGGCGTATTTAATTTTAGCCACGATTACAAGCTGTGTGTTATTCTCCGTTCTTGTTTGTTTTTGTTCTTCGCTATTCAAATTAGCAGGTGTTGCGTAATGTGAAGTGTACTTGACACAGAATGAAATATATCTTGTTCCTTTCTAGGGCAATTTTCTAAGGTTAAAAGTCAAAGAACAACATCAATGATGAAGGGAGTATCAGCTAAAAGCATTTATCAGGTTATTGTTTTGGTATTTTTTTGTGTTGTTTAAAGAACCTTCGATTTCCTAAATCTTTTTATGAAGATAATTTTGACTGGTTGCAATGTTCTTTTTACATTCATTTGGAGATATTCGATGTTTTTAAATGACATATTAAGTTTCTATTGTAATAAAGCGATATACTTTACACCATTTTGTTACGGAAATATTTTGAGTTGTAGAAAAAGTCGTTTTTCTACAACCTGGGTCATTTTATTTTATTTATGAATCTTATTATTCTAATATTTCTGCTTAAAATCCTTTTTTTCATTCTTATTGTGTGTCAGCCAGAAAACAAAACCGTTGTACAAATTTGAAAAGGCTCCACCTAAAAGTTATTTTTTTTAAATTCAACTTTAATTTTTTTTTTAAAAATTCAACTTTCTCAATGCTTGATTTTTAGCATAAATATGAAACAATAAAGTATGTGAGAAATATTAAAGATATTTTTCTGAAGCTTTCATAATTTGAATGAATGATATAGGCTTTTTCACATACAGCTATTTATATTGGTGATTATAATGTGAACATTTGTGAAATGTCTAAATTAATACATGTTTGAATGTTGTTGCTGTTTATCCCACTTGGTCGACAACAACATCTATACAAAAAGCCCATGGTATCGTGTGTTCTCATGGAAGAAGAGAAAGGGATAAATCAGCTTCTATTGTGATGGAGCACCTGTAGATAGAAGTCTGACTTGGCTCCGATTCACTGAAGAAGGAGGGTAGTGCCTTTCGGAAAGACTTTTAGCGGAGAACTACTCTCATTTGTGCATATTATGGGAGAAAAGTCCGAAAACTACCACCAGGGGTGATCCAACTAACAAGGCAATATACTGAAAATCACAAACGCCATTGAATCTCCTCGTTTTTTGAAACAGTGTCTACAACAAAGCCACCAGCGGATTGAACCTCAGCCCTAATGCTCACCAGCGGCCACATTGCCACTGAGCCACGAGTCGGGCGTAGATTAGAATAACAAATATATTTGAAAGAGATGTAGAAAATTTCGTTGATCATTATTGTGGATTGTTATCATAAATATGTATATATTATCATGATATCTAGAAAAAAAAAGGACATATTTTTTTCTTTATTTCTTTTTCTTGTCTAGATTATTAACTGTTTTTGTAAAAGTAAATAAAAATATTTCCAGAAAATACATTATTTAAAAAGTGTACTTACGTATTAACGGTACCTTGGCGACAGTTGTGCCAATAAAGAGCACACGCGCCAACCAGCAGCTACAAATTTGGCGCCAATCTACACTTCAAATTTTTGTTCCAAATAATAAAATATATATGAAACACTTCATTTAAAAATCAAAACGCTTTCAAAATTATTTTTATTCCAAATAATAAAGATTGGCGACACTTAAAAACCACCAAGTCTGTCGTATCGTTAATACGTAAGTACCTTAAAAAGATTAAATTTTTCTTGTTTTTGTGCATTTTTACTTAAAAATGGTAAAAAAATTATTAAAATGTTACTTTTAAAAAAATAAACTCAAATGTAGACGCCTATTTTAAAAAACGCATAATTATTTTAACTACTTAAGACAAACTCAAATCAGCTATCAAAATGTTAATCTGTGCTTCTTAACAATAGAAAACTTCTACAGCGTAACATTTGACGTTTACCCAAGTAAATTTGGTATTTTATTCCAGTTCCAAATTCAAAAGTTAACTTAATTAACTAATTAAGATAATTAACTAAACGTTTTTATGTACCAGTTATCAATGAAATGGTAACGTGTTTTTTACAATGTCTTTTATTTAAAAATAGATTTTTAAATGTGGTCATTTATCATCGAAACGACATATATGCTGCAGATTCAATTTAAAATTCTTATTATAATAATAAATTTATTGTAATAAGTACATAAAAACTTTTTAAAATAATTCTGTTCTGTCATTCAGAAGAGTCCCTGATTACTGAAAATAATTCTATGGAGTTACACACACACATATATATAAATTGAATATATATTTATAAATAGGAAGGAAATTCATAAAATCATAATTTTAATAATATTTTATATGAAATTTTTATAACTATTTATAATCATGCTGACGAAAGAACATAGCAAAGATTTTAAAAATATTCCCTTTGAAAAAGTTTAATAACTTCCTTTTTAAAAATAAAACTAATTATGTGATTAAATGAATAAATAATATTCTTAAAAAATAATCTTTTATTTAAAAAAATAATGTCATTTTAATCCATCTATTAAATATGCAAAAACATTTATCTATTTTTTAATCGTAATAACGAAGAATTTAAAAATTAAAAATAGGAACAAATTTGTACGGAAATCAACTCCTCATTCATACAAATGCTTAAAAAAATACAAAAGGTGAATGAACTGATAACTGAAAAGATATAAGAAAAAAAAAAAAATTCTGAAAGCCTGTGGTGTAGATAAAACCTATGACTTGTTTTCAAATAAATCTGAAGAAAAAGCTTCCTTTGTAGACTTTTTAAATAGTAGAAAAAAATAAAATAAAAAACAATCTCTTAAATGGCGGTTATAGCGAGAAGGGCAAGAAAGGCGGTTGAAGTGTTTAAAAGTTCTTATTTTCTATTTTTAATTTCTCACCCGTTTAAGAATAGTTATCGCGAAGTGTGAAAAAAAAATTATCTCTTTTCGAATGAAACGAATAAGAACAAAAAATAAATAAAAGAATTTCGAACAGAACGGATTTTTATCGTTTTCTTTATCAAACGAATACTATTTATTCCGAAACTGCAAACGATTTTTAAAAAATAATATAGATAAAACTTTTTATTCATTCAGAAAACAGTTAATACCGCTTCCTGGTAACTGTGACCGCTTCCAATCAAAAAGCCTACTGAGATAATGCGCAAAGAAATTCCAAAAGAGTTCTTTCTGCCTACTTAGAGTTCGAAATGTATTCACGCTGCGTTTCGAAGCCTTTCTTTTTTACCGCCTGTGTTTATTTAAAGTAAACTGTGGATTAGAGGGATGTATGTTACGGAGCCAGTGTGACCTTTCGAGTTCATTCGCATTTATTTAACCTCTGTACATGATTTTTAAAAGAGGATTTCAACCTCAGACATTATTAGTTTTTTATTCAGACTTTTTAATTAGAAGTGTTTGACTTTTGATAATTGATAATAAATGTTCTGTGAAAATTTATATTTTTATTTGAGAAGGAATATACAAAGCATTATAATAGGTAAAACTCCATTATTTTCTAAAATATAATTACGTGGTTTGTTTAGAACACCTTAAAATAATTTTTGAAATGTTAATATGTAATAATTAATTTAAAAAATGCACTAATTTATCAGATGTTACATTTTTTTTAATTATTGTGTTTTTAACGCAATATTTTTAGTGATGTATATTTTTAAAATTGTAAAGGAATTTAAATCAGATCATCTATCGTAGTTTAGTTTCTCGCATAATTATAAAAAGTGAAAAAAAATAGTTTTAAAACTGTTTTCTGATAATATATTCACTATAAAATAAATCCTAAACACAGTTTTAAAATTCTGTGGTTGTTATTCTGTACATCTAAAAAAAAAAATTAGCATTTTTAATGATTTATCTGAATATTTATATATAGTACATTTTTAATGTACTATATATAAATATAATGAGCATAAATGCATTATATGTTTTTATATTATTTATTAATTATTCTAAAATATATAGTATAATATTATTATAATATATATAATATTATTTATTATTATTAAATGCTTTTATATTATTTATATTTATATGCTGAATATTTTTACAGATAAATGATAAGTTCATTTAATTTATAGTATTTCAGCTTCAGAATTAAAAACAATACTTAATTTTGAATGAATTTAAAGAAGAATTTCTATAATTTTCTTAAAATTTAATATTTTAATTTATTTTAAGTCTATATTTTACTAAGAAAGAATAAAAATTTGAAGAACTTTTTAAATATTTAAGAGTATTCAAATTAGACTATTAATAATTTGTAATAATTTTCTACACACACACACTATTAGTATCTTCTTTAATTCTTAGTATAAGAATTAAGTTCTATATGAGGAAATTTTTATGTAAGAAAGTGATAACTGGAATTTATTTTATCATGAATTCCCCGCATAACGAACAGATGGGAGATTTTCGGTGGAAGGCACCGCCATGTTTGTTTAAGATGGAAACAGAAATTGTACCATTCTGAGACTGGAACGCGACGTGGAATTTTTCTTCCTGTCGCATTCTTACATCAACTGAACACCTGCCATTTTCTTTTGCACCCTTTAGAGCTGTCCGATATTAAACATTTATTCATAGAAAACATTTCCCTTGCATAATAGCTAATATTTGATTTAGATTTGTTTTTGCAGATACGACATCCATGGAAAATGAATTGTTATCCTTAAATAAATAAATTTTCCTTAATAATGAATTTTGAATGACTACTGAATATTTGAATGAATCCTTAAATAATGAATTTTCCTGTTATTTTAAACAATTCATTAATTTTTTTTATTCCTTTTATATTTTAAAAATTATTTTCCGTATCACGTTTTGCTTCGAATAGATATCTTTAATAAATATCTTAATTATCTTTGTTATCCCTGAATAATGAATTTTCTTTTTATTTAAAAAATTTAATTAATTAAATTTTTTTATTGATGTTATATTTTAAAATTATTTTTCCTATCACGTTTTGCTTCGAATTGATATCTTTAATAATTATCTTTGTTATCCCTAAATAATGAAGTTTCCTTATTTTAAACAATTTGTTAATATTAATTTTAAATTTTAAAAATTATTTTCCATATCATGTTTTGCTTGGAATAGATATCTTTAATAAATATCTTAATCTTTAATAACCTTAAATAATGAAATTTCCTATTATTTTAAACAATTTATACATTTTTTTTCATTAATTTTATATTTTAAAATTATTTTCCGTATATTGCTTCAAATATATATCTTTATTTTATGTCAATACGAGTACAGATATTTATCATATGATTTGAATCATATATGTCCATTGTGATCATATTTTTTTAATTGAATATCGATGGGCCATGTGCTTCTATTAATGCATGTCACGAACAGGCCCTCAATGGTGATGAGGTGAAGGCAGTGCCTTTTTAGAAAGAATTTTTAAAGGTAACTGTCCGCTCCCCATCCTTGTATGTCTATAGAGCCTCTTAAAAACTTTTTTGCATAGTCGCCAACAAGTATGTTCTTCTCTAAAAACAGTAACTGAAATAGCCGCTGGCAACAAATGCGAATAGTCATCTCTTACATGAGAAATGCGTACGTTGTCCCGAGTTCGAACTGGTTCCATACGAGGCTACAAAATGTCTTGAGCACCAGGCTGTTTGAGACTTCTGTTCGAAACACGATAATCAACTGAAAACTTCCATGTTGATGCCCCGGAGAGTTGCGGGTAAATCTGTCAGCCCGAATGCCTTTTCAGCTGGATAGAGCAAAAAGGGAGAAAAATCGCGAAATTACTATTTCTTCCATTGAAGTTTTAGTTATATATATCCAGGAAAGCGTGGTAGATCTTCCTTGGTACACCCTGGGTAAAGATCAATTGCTTTATCTTCAGCATATTGTATTTTTATCTTTAAAGCAAGAGATTTCTGTATGCATATTTTTTATAACTTAAAAACTATAACGTCAATTTTTTCCATATATGTGTCGAGGATAGACTGGATGAGTCTCTCGATAGGAACATCTCTTAGATGTGAGGAATATCTCCAAGAATGAAGTCAGGGAGCCACGAATCCTTCAAATGTTACCCTTGAGATACTTTTCATTTCACACTATGATTGCACAATGTGAATGAAATGTAACTAGTTCTCATGCTGTTTTTCCCCTTCTTTCTTACGCTGAATCTGCTACTTATTATGTCATATCTGCTACTTAAACAATATTTGCCATAGTTTGTTTTTTGCGGTATCATTAGATCATTGCTTTAGTGCTTGTGATTTATATATTTCTTATCAGGATTTGTTTTGTATATATGTTTTGCTTATATATATATATATATATATATATATATATTACATTTTAAGTTAGTGTTTGATCTAATAGTATATAGGTAAAATAAAAACTATTATATTTCAATGCCGTAAAAGAAATAATAAATTGTTTTCCTAAAGCTTTCATTCTAAACGGACCAAAATAACTATGCAATTGGAAAAATTATCAAAAAGTTTCACGAATTGTTGCGTTTTATTAGTTATCAAACAAGCTGTATTTTTTTTAACTTTAAACACTCAAAACTCTTCAAAGTGAAAGAAAGGCTTCATTTGTTTTAAACGTGCAGAAAATCAATCACACTCGATTTAAATGTCAAAACATTTTCGTGATTTGACGAAATGCATAAACATAGATCACTTTACTCAGTGGAATTTAAAAGGTAACGCGTTTCACAAATCATTCGTCAAAACTCTCATGTGTTAAAACAAAGCCTGAAACTGCCATGACTCTTTTGGCAATGTTTTGCAGATACGGTTTCCAGTTAATTGATTCGCTCTGAGGTCACGCGGGTTTTTGCGTGGCGTAACGATCAGCGCTGATATGCAAAATTTCGAAATGGCGTGGCCACGAAGCGTTGGGGGGTGTTGCGACATTGGTGTCATGGGGTTGTGACCACTGAGCCACGACCCCTGGAATGGAGTGGCATCCAGAAATTTTTAACGACTTGCTGGGGTATGATGTGCTATAGGAATGAAGGATCGTTTGTAGCTGTTTTTATTTGAAAGCGAGTTTTCTGTTCATATTTTAATTGTGAGATAATTAGGATTTTCTAAATAGAGTATGTTTTATTAGTAGGTCAGCAACAGATGGATGAAAGTATGGTGAAACAACGAAACACAAATTTTGAGAAGGCTTTTCATGCGGTTTCGATCAAAAATCAATATTATGTCGCTTAGAAACCAAATGGTATGCTTCAAAAAATTCATGTTATGCCTTTCATAAATTAATTTTATGTCATTCAGAAATCAAATGGTACGCCATTCAGAAAACAATGTTATGCCATTGTGAAATAGGTGTTATGTCATTCAGGAATCAACATTTGATTTCTGAAAGACATATGCCGTGAAATTAATACTGTTTGCTTCCAGAAATCAAATGTTATGTCAAAATTATTGTTATGTCCTTCAGAAATTAACATGTCATTTAGGAATCAAATGAGATGCCATTGAAATTAATATTGTTTTATTCCGAAATCAAATGGTATGGCTTTCAAAATTAACATTAATTTCTGAAGGATATAACATGTCATTTAAAAATCAAATAGTATGGAGTTCAAAAAATAATGTTATGTCCTTCAGAAATGTATCTGCATTCTATATCTTGCATCATTCACATTCTGTGTTAAAATATATACCCTAAACAATGCCCTAATTCTTAACTATATTATTTTAAAACCCAATATTCATGCAAGTTTCCATTAAGTATTAAGTACAAGGCAATTCTAACAGGTTGGAAACTGAACCTATTTACAATTAACAATGGCAAAATACCACTTGCTCTTGATGTGTGTGTGTGTGTTTGCTCTTTCTAATAGCACTCATTGCTTATTGAAATTTAGTTCAAGAAGAGAATCGATGCAATTGGTAAGTGATAGATAACAAGCCATCATTTCAATAAATAAACAAAACGAAAAAGAAGGCAAAATGCTAAACCTGTATCCCACATGCCCGCTGCTAAAAGGGCGTGAAAGCTACAAGATCAGCGACCGGTGGTATTAATTACTGGTGAAAGCAGTTGCATTTCATTAGCAGCACGAGAGAGGTCAGTGACTTGGAAAAGTGGAGATGAAAAATGCGTTATTTTACTCATTTGTGTAGTGGTCAATGTGCAAATTGTTGTGTACATAGGAGGAATTTTTGAATTCTAAAAGTAAAGCGGATGTGTGTAGTTATTTGAAAAGTTTCCAGTGATGAGTCAAGAATTTCTCAAGATCTATGAGTATGATTAAAAGAATCTTTCATTTTCAAAGAATCTTTCTTTTAGTCAAATCTACCATTCAGGGACCACATGTTTTTAAATACATTGTTCAAATGATAACCCTCCAGTGAAAATTGATTTGCTGTCGAAGTTGTACTTTCGCTTGTGTCCCTGTCCTTTAAAAAGTCAGGGTTGTTTTTTTGTTTGCTATACATTAAAGAGGGGCTAAATTACTATGATTTCTATAATATCAATATTTTTTTTTTTCTTCTAATGCAGCTGGCAAATAGACCGTGATCTATAATATCAATATATATGTGAGAATTAATAAATGGAAGTTATAAGCGCTTAGACTTCTTTGATATCCAGAAGGAAAAAAAATATAATAAAAGTAAAAATAAACTCGTAGCTTGATAGTTACTTTCTCTGAAGGTCACCCATGGAAAGCCATTTCATCGCAATAACAGAAAACTCGCTCTAAAGTTAATTTTTTTGTACACTTTACTCTAATTAGACTGGGATATACAATTTAAAGTGGATTCCGAACCACCCACAAACATTCACGCCACCGCCAGTAATCGAACCTGAAGCCTGTGGTTCCAAAGGTCAGAATGCCAATTGACGATCATGCTGCTCGATTTTCGTAGGTTATTTTAAGAACGTATTATCCGTTAAAAATTTAGACCATTTTTCTGAACGTTATAAATTTATTAGATTTAAAGTAACAACATTTTTTTTATTAAAATGTTTTTTTTTTAAATGTTTTTTTTAAAAATGTTTTTTTTTTAAAAATTTGGTACTTACGTATTAACGGTACCTTGGCGACAGTAGCACCAATAAAGAGCACACGCGCCAACAGCAGCTACAGATTTAGCCCCAATCTACACTTAAAATTTTTGTTCCAAATAATAAAATATATATGAAACACTTCATTTAAAATCAAACCGCTTTCAAAATATTTTTATTCCAAATAATAAAGATTGGCGACACTTAAAAACCGCCAAGTCTGTCGCCAAGGTACCGTTAATACGTAAGTACCGAAAATTTTATTAAAAGCAATAATAATTTTTGTCCAGCATTCATGTAAGAAACCAAAATAATTTTCTACATTATATGCATTTCATCCTTTTTATGTTTCTTAATGACGAATAAAAAAAAAAAAAAACGAATCAAAATCATGAATGACTCGCTGGAATGCAGGAAATTCTTGCACAGCGATTCGTAAATGAATGCTTTCCTTTGAATACACGGAGATCTACTCACACATACAAACCTCGGTGACTCAGTTCATTCAGAGCTGTGTGTTCTCAGCTGTTAGCTTTATTATTATCCCTCTCCTCGAATTGCAAATAACCGTTATTGTATGGAAATAGCCTTCGGTGACTGGTAGTAACTGTCTGTCAGGCGCATTTTTCTTAGCGCTGGAATGTAAGTGGGAGAAATGGTCTGCGTTGATATTTCCTAGACTCTTTTGTTGGTAGTTCATAAAATTAGTTATTTCGAAAGAATTTTTTAAAAAATATATTTAAGTTGATAGTATTCTGTACAACAAAATTTATTTCAATATTTTCCACATTATCCACATCCAAGACAATTAGCAGCATTAAGTGGTTCTACTAGATAACATACTAATAACTAGTTAACATAATATATAATAATATTATTATTAACTACTAACATACTAATAATTGCTGGTTAGTAATAATAACTAGTAACATACAAATGATTACTAGATGATAATAATGCTAATTACTAAATATAACATAATAATAATAACTAGTTAACATACTAGATGCTACTTGTATCTAAAAAAAAAAAAGTTGTATTTTTTCCATTATAGTTGATATATTTTTAATGAATTTCTAAAATATTGAAAACTTTCAGTTTCTTGTTCATATAAATATTTAATGATATTGTTGTATCATAAAAAAATTGAAGGCCTGACTCGTGGCTCAGTGGCAACGCGCACCGCCAGTGAGTATGAGAGCGGAAGTTCAATCCGCTGGCGTCTTTGCTGTAGACACCGTTTCAAAAACGAGGAGACTCGATGGCGTGTGGGATGTTCAGCTTCTTGCCACTTTTGTCGGACTACCTGGTGGGAGCTTTTCGCATTTTCTTCCATACAATACACAAATGCAGGGTAGTCTTCCCCTAAAAGCCCTCCCGGAAGCCACTGTCCTCCTTCTTCAGCGTCACGGGCCAAGTCTGACTTATACCTAGGGGTTCTCCATCACAACAGAAGCTGTCCTCCCTTCCCTTCTTCCACGAGACCACACGGCTTCTTGACTTGGTCCAGATGTTGCTGTCTACCAAGTGTATGATAAGAAACAAACAATGCAACTATTTATATAATGCATTGTTATTTTTATTTATTTAAATTTGTAAAAGGCACCTTATTTTTTTGCAATACCTGAAAATAAATTTTCAAATCACGAAGATCAGTTTCCGTTACTTCATTTATCATTTATTTTAAAATAAAATTTTAACAATTTATTAATTTGTCAATTTTTATTTAATTGCATAAAGTTATTTTTGTAAACCAAATATATTTCTATTTATAAATTGCGTTTATTGAGTTTTTTAAAAAATGATCCTATGCAAATTCGGTTTCCATAAAATACTAGTATTAAATTCACTTAATTTAATACTTCTTTGCGAGTTCTTTAACAAAAAACTTACAATTCCCACGAGCATCGAATCCCATCCTCTTTATTCTAATCATTAAACAGTTAAATTGAATAAAAATGCCATTACAAACTGCTTAAAGCTAATGGCAAAATGATTGGTGTTGGCTTCTTTTAAAGCTCCGATGATGAAAGCTGAAAAGAGATGTCTCTTTCATGAAAAAAATAAATCCAATTTGCTTCGGGAACCTTCTGGGTGAAGCAAACGACTTTACAATTGACCTCGATTTTTTCTCTACTCACTTTCAGTTGCAACAAATTAAGGGCGATTGGTCAAAACTGCTGTTTGCACAAGATTTCTGATGAAAACGGCGGATGGATGAAATAGCTCATAAAATCTTTCATTACTTCACGTCGTGAAAGAAAGATGTAAGTGCCCCTAATATCGTAAAAATTACCCCAAAGGCTGGGTAGGAATTGATGGATGGTGTCTTTTGCTTTAAGGGTGGGCCGAACACGACAGTAAACTAAATGAACTGAGGTTAGTGGAAGCATGATTTAACAAAGAACAGTGCATATATTTTCAATCCAAAACTAAAATTTAAAAATAATTAATAAATGTTCGACAGTTAATATTTGAATATATGAAAGCACACATGTATTTTTTAATGCATTGGTTTTCACTACTTTGGCCATTATAAAATAAATATATTTTGTAAAAGTGTGATAAATCTTACGACCAGGAAAAAACTGTTCAAAGGCTAGCTTTGAATAGTTTTAGTGAAACTTTAGTGAAAAAAAGGATATATTTGTTAAATTAAAATTTTTCCTTATTTCCTGTGTTTGATAATTAGGGGTCGTATACTACTAAAAAAAAAAGAATGAGAATGGACGCAAATATCCAAGACTTATTTTGATAAATGAGGCATTTCCAATTTTTGTCAGTTGAATAAAAATTTTGTATTTGTGACACAATAGCAGAATATATATAAAAAAAAAACAGAATAAGCATGGAAAATATAATGGAAATAAATCAAACGAAACTGTTGAAAATTGAGATTAAAAAAATATATATATATTACAAAAATTTAAATGTCAGTACAAATTATGTACAGAAATGGCATCAAATGAAATTTAAGGAAAAAAATTTAAGAAATTGAAAAGCTTGTTTTTAATAGAATGCTTCAGAGAAATATTTTTAAAGCGGAAACTCATAACTCTGATATTTTACAGTCAAACAACTACGTTATTCAAGGAACTTCTTTTTGTACAAAGACATCTAGCCCAGGGATGGGCAAACTTTTTCGGTCGCGGGTCAAATATCGAAAAAAAAAAAGTTTGGCGGGCGAAGATAAATTTTTCTAAAATTTTAAAAACAATATACAAGTATTACAATTTAAATATGTTTATGAGACGAATGAAATTGCGAATTGCATTTCCATGCGAGATGTACCGATTCTAAGGAACGAGGCTAAATGCTCATCTGTCAGTCTACTTCTGAAATAATTATTTCTAAGGTTCATAGTTGAAAACACATGTTCGCATATATAAGATAAAGAAAACACAGCACTGATTTTCTGGGCGTGAGATATTAAATTTGGGGAAACTTATTTTTCGATAATGACTTGTAAAAACTCTACCTTTGCCATATTTAGAAACAACTGCTTGAGATTATGGTTAGGTTGCAACTCAATTAGTTCAACCTGTAAATCTGACCCTCACTGCTTCCCAATTCACGTTAAAAGGCATGGTAAATATATCCACTCTGTTTGAATGGCACTGAAATCTTGAAATGTGCTTTCGAACTCAAAATTCAGTTTTTTAAGTCATCTTCATAAGTCTTCTCTTCATTTAACTGAGGGTATTGAATTTAACCTGGGGAAATGAGACAAGTCTTTCTTCAGCAAACAAGCTAACAGCCCAGCAAACAGTCTGCCACATGGTCCAATTCACCCATATGCGATGATGTATTCCGATATGTCTGCGCCGCGAGAAAGAGATAACGTTTATTGGCGCCAATCTACAGTTATAACCAACAAAGAAATTCCGCTTTTAACACTTTACTGATTGAAAGCTGTCTGTGCTCGCTATTTCCGTCGATTCACGTTTTGTAGAACAAAAAATAGAGAAAGTAAAAAAAATCATCAATACTTTGAAAAAAAAAAAAAGAAGAAAAATAATATTTAATCAAAATAGAAAAGGAGATGTATATTTACATATATATCCATTTCTTTTAATTTGCCTGGGACCGGCAAATTAAAAATTCTATCCGCGGGCCGGATAGAACCTTCCGGTGGCCGGAGTTGGCCCATCCCTGGTCTTGGGTATCGCCAAACAAGATCTGTCTCAATGATCCGTTGCAGTCGCTGCTTTCAGAAACGCGGAGACTCGATTTCGATTATGGAAACATGTGTAAAGTGTCTCGCATCGATAGTTCGCTGCAGCCATTTTCGAATGTAAAAATACTTTGCAATGAAGCGATATATTTAGTAGCGTGTTTAGAGTAACAGCTCGATCTTTTGAATCTAAAAACCTTGCAAATTAGAACTTTTTTTTTTTATTTAGCTTTAAAAAACATTATAAAACTTCAAAAGTTTTCCCAGTAGTTCTACAACTTAAAATTGTCGCAATTCTTTTTAAAAATTGAATTTAAGTTGTGCATAAATATATCAAACGTGTCTAACAACGCTGTTATACATTCATTTAATGAAAAAAAATCTAGAGAAGATTAGAAATTTAAAAAGTTTAAAATCAAGAAAAAAAAAGTTTCTCACAAATTGCTGTTTCATATTAAAGGTGATTTACAGTAAATATTCGTTATTCGCTTAAATTTCATCCGTTTAATTTAAGTAGGAGAGAAGCTACGAGTTCTAGTTAAGAACGTTTTTTTGTACGAGTTTAACAAAACTATTAAAACATGTGCATATATAAATAAAATTTATGATTATTCTGCATGTAGTTTACATTTGTGACAAATTTGATAGAAATTTTCTTTAGAAGGATTAAATAAATATGAGAATTTGAAGGAGTGATCGTTATAAAAAAAAATTTAGAAACACTTATTGGTTTCTCATTCGTTCATTTTTTTAAAAATGAAATAAAACTATTTAGGAACCCCATATTTCTCATTTCATTAATTTATTCTCTGGAAACAGTATTTTTGAACAATTTTTATTCTTTGAAACCAATACAACTTGAAATACAGTAATTCTACAAATGAACGACACGTTTCTTCAAGAATTAATTCACTTACAAAAGATTCCTTACTGTACAGACATAATAAATGTAAACAAAATTTGTGACAAAGTAATATAATTTTCAGAAAGAATCAAGTTACAGGATTAAATTTGGAATACAACTACTGCAAAATATTTACATAGAATCATTTTAAAATGTGCAAATATGTTAAAACTAATGATTTTTCATATTTTAAAATTTAAAGAAAAATTTCTTTCCGATTTTGTAAAAAAAATTGGGACATTCTACAGTAATCAAAATTACTTTCTTATAACAAAACCCACATCTTTAAATATTAAAATTCACTCAAATTAAAGACAAGTTTTAAAAACACTTAAAACTTTTAAAACTTTATAAAACACTTTTTAAAACATTAAAATATTTAACTAAAAATAAACTTTTAACTCATTGTATTATATGAACAAACTAAAAGCGACATTCAAACCTTGTCCAACTCATTTTGGAAATGTAGAAGGTGAAAGTGGCACCAATTGAAGTGCTTCTTAAGATTTTCCATCCAAGGATGATCCAAGAGTAACCATTGCAATCTTTAATTCTTGTGCTCCGTCCGCATTTGATTGCATGGCAGATGATTCTAGTGGTTTACCTTACAGGTCTTTCTCGAAGGACAAGTATCCTGGATAGGAAGGACTCGATGACATCCTATTCAAGTGATCGTTCATTAGAGATTTCGACGATGCACAGCTTTGTGTCAAATCTGCGCAAACATTTTCTTTAGATTGAAAAATGCTTTTTTTAATAACTCGTTTTTTAACTAGTGGTTTGGTAGCATTTGTTTTAAAACTGTCTTTTTTAACCCTAGTTACGCAGTTTTTAAATCCTAGTTTTATTTTATCAAAAGCTGTTGGAGAATCCTTTGACGACTCTCCAGAGAGTGGATTGGAGGCATTGGAAATTTCCACCGATTGACTGAAACTCTTGTGCTTATCATACTTCGCTTTCGAATCCGGATCTTCCGCAGCGAGTTCTGAACCAGATAGCGATCTTCGAATTTTGCACTTTTGTTCAGCAATTGAACCATCAAAAGTTCTCCAATGTGGCATACTCGAAGTGATCTCTGGATTCTCGATTCGATTTTCTGGAATTTCCATCCACGTTCGAAGAGGTTTGCGTCGAAATGGAAAAGAATAACTTTTCGGTAATGTATGATCTTTAGAATTCTCGGGTTGCATGGTTTCATCACAAGTTTGGCTTGATGTAACATCAGACGAATCCGGTAAGTGCAGTTGAGAATTTTCAGAAAACTTGAGTTCTCGAAGCCGGATTTTGTGTGGTCTGTCTTCTTCCTTGTTGATCCATTCTTCGAGTCTTTTTTCACGATACGGAAAATAGTACCTTTTTGTCGTTTCGGAATCCTCGATTTTTGAGAAGTTGTAGTCTCCGATTTCCTCCATTGGCTTGATATGGGATGCATCAAAAACTTCAGGAGGATTTCGAGTCTATTGATTTTCGTTTAAAATGCCCTTTTTCCAATTGCGCAACTTGTACGTTCGATTTTCAGTACAACTATTCCCAGTTTTTAATTTATCCTGTAAATCTGTTATAGATTTCTGTACAGGACTTTCATTCTGGTGTTCTGAACATCTTGAATCTGAAAGGAGTTAGAAATTTTTAAATTTAAATCGAATCCTTTAAAATATATTTTATAAGATTAGGAAAAAACAGCATTTTGAAGACTAGTGTTATTGTTCCTAAAACATTTTAGTAAGCTCACTTGATTTTATAATCGTCTAAATTTAATTGCAACAAGAATTGTTTTAAGAATTATTTATGCAAATTTAATTAACCGATTTTCTACAACATGCGAAATAAATCAACTTGCATTTAAACAAATAAAATTTTATGATTATTTCTATGAATTGTTTACTATTATCAATTGATTAAATATCAGTGTTAAAGAGATAAGAAATTTAACTATTGACATCTGAATCTATATTTTACTGCACTGAAACATTGAATAGATTAATTTTGCATTTTAAATGGACCTAAAGCATTTGTATAACGTGCTGCATTTGGCAATTATTCTCTACTAATATAGCAAATTCAAAATTCCAAAATGTACTAATTGAAAAGTGTAACCTTTATGAAATATTTGAGACACATAATCCTTAAGATACTAAGTAAAACTATTTGAAGAAGCAAATAATTCAGAATACATTAGTCACACATTCTCAAAAAATCAGTCAATACTTAAAACTTCTTGTGGTATTTTATTTAAAATTATTTTTAATGCGTTTTTATTAGTTTCCCCATGTATATTTGTTTGTCCCATGTATAACCGACTCTTTGTGCTCGATTTTTCCCTACTTTAAGCGATCCGATTTAATTTAAACGTTGTAGACTTATCAATATTTTAGTGTCATCGGTCTTTGATAAATTTATTATCTCATGATTAGTGATTTTATTTTAACTTATGAGGAGCAATTTAACCCATGTGGAATGAAAATACCCAAGACATTCAAACCTACGTGGGACAGTGGCACAACGGATAAAGCGCCTGACTACGGATCAGGAGATTCCCCGTTTAAATCCTGGCTGGCTCGACATATTCGCATTTAGCCTTTGTTTTACTCACAATTAAATTATTGTAGGAACTATAGTTCCAGTCCTCCTTACCGGGACCTCATTTAAATATTATAGTTTAAAAACACCGATTAACTCTAAAAGCGTGTTTTTTTTTACTAAAAGTAAATAATTGTTGACATAAGAATAAAATTACCGACGAGAAAATGAATGCCACTGTTCTAAAAGCGTGGGGTGCTCGTTATCAATCGTTGTAATTTTCACTAGTTTCATTCCGAAATGCAGAGTTAGTTTAAAAATGGCATGCAAAGCACCCCACGCTTTTAGAAAAAGTGACGAGAAAATGAATGTCAGTCATTTTATTCTTATGTTAACATTTATTTTTTAGTTTGATTAACTCTAAAAGCGTGTTTAGTTTTTTTTTTTAAACTATAATTTTCTGCAGGATGTGCAATGTTTTACATTCCTTCGTGTGACTTTCTACCTATTTAGTATGTAGATTTTTCTGATGTGAATTTCAGGTTTTTTTTCCTTCCTTCATATTCCGGTGTGGTAATTTGATTTTTATCATTTCCTCTTACAAAATATTGTTCATCTTATGAAATGTAGAATTACCGTAAAATCAATTTTTTTTAATTTCTTAAGTCTCGTTATTTTAGCAAGCGTATGTTGACTTTGTGATTGATTAACTTCAAACTTGAGTAATTCGTAAGAGTTTAAAAAATCTAAGAATCTAAAATAGTAAGAGTTTAAATCATCCTTTACAGTCAAAAGTTTGTATGACTGGTTGTTATCGTGTCCATGGATTTAAAATATTATTAACAAAGTTAGATCAAAAGTCTACACGATGGCGGCCGCTAATGGCGCCGCTTCACTATACAGGACTTCTCTTAAGTTGGCCTCGATTGGCACCATACCCAATTGCAAAACATGGAGAGCGAGTGATGGGCACTCTAAAATGTGGTTAGGCGTTAGGAAAGCGTTGGTTAAAAATAAACAATTCATCCGTTTTTGCTACGAAGCATTTTTTAAATTAAAGTATTCATCTTACCTTCTTGGTGACTTTTATTTTCCATTTCGTATAATTGAGGGGAAGAGCTTTCTTTCATCCACTGTGGTATTGGCAACAATTCTGTGTAACAGAATATAACCATCACCTGGTAGACAAGCAAAACCATGACCAAAGAAAATACATATTTTTGCTCCGATAGCCATTCATAACATCCAATAAAGCTGAGCAGCAGAGTATGTATGATAAAATGATAAATTAAATGCGTACGCACAACTTCTGTTACTGGCATGGTCTTCAATTGGCAATTTCTACGGAGAAAGAATTGGGAGAATTAAGTTCTGAAAATAGTTAAGTGTTGGAAAACTTTAAATCTCAAAAACGGTGAAGATTGAGATTGCTGAAAGATGGTCATCAGCTAGATTCTAACTTAAAACAGGTGAACAAGATGACATTAATTAAAAACTCATACTTTGAAAAGTTTTTCCAGTGAAAAGAAAAAATTAAAAAGATCAACTCTACTACAGCTACTTTTTCCTCCCGTAAGTAGATAAATAATTCTAAGGCATATTTTTATTTTTACAACGGATAATTTGATTTTAATAAAGGATTTTGTTAATATATTTTTTCAATTCCTACTATTAGCTCACACTATCCCTATATACATCTTGTTCAAATTTTCAATCACTCATAAACTACTTTTTTATTGATCCACTCAAGTTCAAATACATTTTTTGAAACTTTTAGTGGATGACACTGGATGTTAATACAAGTTTTTTTTTTTTCAAATATTAATCCTTTAATTAAATTTTTTTTAGATTTAAGTTGCATGTATCTACCAATAGATGGCGCCAGATGCAAGAAGAAAATTTCAACTTTATTTATAAAGGACTTTCTGCCTGAAAAAGTAGGAATTGACTTTAAAAAAATATTTTTATATTACTTGTTCTTCATCAAATTAGATTTAAAAAATACTGAGGATAACTGATAATTTAAAGACAGATGTATGCAGTTAAACGCATTTTACAATGTAGCCGTGATTCCACCTACGCACTGTAAGAGCCCCCTTGCGGCTTTCAGAAGAAATCATTAAGCACCAGTACTCTTGCTAGAGAGGACGTACGGCAAAACAGGCGCTGCCGTTAGTTACGAGCTCTCATACCAAGAGCTAGAAGTGGAATCCTTCCACAATTAGCAGCTACTTCAAAGACGTTTAGTTTACAGTCTCATCCCGAGAGAAGATATAGTTAGCACAATCCTGGACAAATTTGGGCAGGATATCGTTTCTAAACTAGCTGTTTCGAACCAGATGGATCTGTGTGCTTGCAATGGATTACCTCCCATGTAAGCATCTATGCAAATGAAATTGATGATCTGTTCGCTAGGGAAGTTGCGAACTTCCCAAAAGCTTCTTCATCTAATCTGTTAACTTCAGAGGTTCATTCCATGACTTTAGTCAGAGTGAATACCGCTTGGAGATCGCCACCAATTCATGCATGGTACGCCGCTAAATATCCTGGTATGTCCTTGCCGTGCTCTTGTCCTAGATCTGCTAAAAGGCTTTAGCTAGACTAAGGACTGGCCACACCAAGAGTTTGACCTTCAATGGAGACAAGTCATTTACCCTTTGTCATTGTTCGGCCATCGCGTCTCCCTCTCATCTCATTGATTGCATTGATGCCTCTGTTGAATGAGGGAAGACCGTTTATGATCTATTGATGCAACATGATCTATCGGACTTTGTTTAGGATTCTAAATCAAGGGGATAAGCAACAACAACATACATCTAAAATCTGTCGTTCAAATTAAAGGTTACAATGATCAACTGCATTTTTAAATTAAAATTGTAAATTTATAACATCTTGAAAAAATATATGCATCCTCTCCTAATTTGCCGTTTTTAAATTGCCAGATCTTAAACAAGTTCCTGCAATTCTGAATCCGAAAAATTAGTTAAAAATTATGACATTTTTGTAGAACAAAAAAGCCGCGTGGATCTGAAAAACATGCTTTCCATCTCATTGAAATATGCGATATAAATCTTTAAAGAAAACAATATCGAAAAATGAAGAAAATGTCACCCGAAAAGTTAAATCTCTGAACATGTCTAGTTACAGTTAAGAAATTTGGGAAAAATCCACGTTTGTAGTACAATAAAAATTTCTACGGAATTTACTGAAAAATTTCTGCTTTATTTTATAAAATTGTTCGATGTGCTCAGATACATGGACGTTCTGCCTGCAGAAATTTTTTTTTGTTAACGCTAAAGATTGAACTTAGGCTTTCATACGCTAAATCAATGATGAACAAGCTCGAAACGTATTGGAATCTTGCATTATTTGTAGACAGAAACATATTTAACCTTATAAAAGAAAAATGTGGAATTGAATCCCAAGATCTTAGTTGGTACAATAAGAACGGCCATAGAGGTGAGGAGCATATCAACGTCAGGCCTAGATAACTTTGATAGCACAATGAATAATGCTCTTTATTTAATTACTTTAAAAACAATTTAGAATTATCAGACCGAAATTTGGGCAATAAAAATTTTTTATCATAATGATCCTATGAAAACAGCTCTCAACATTAATAGATTATATATATACATATATATAATTATATATTATGAACAAAATATCCACTGAAATATTAAGGAATGGTTTGTACAAGTACGCAGAAAATTCTCTTTGTTTTTAAAAACGCTTTCAATGCAAATACATAAATTGTACAATTTTTATTTGCAATTTTTTCATCTCGAGAAAATGGTTGATGTATTTAAAAGACCGAAATATTAGATTTTGCATGCACTTTTAAAATTACTTTTGCCTTTTATGGTTACTTTTCTATGCACTTTAATTAAATTTAATTTCGTTAATATTGTTCTTCCAACTTTGTTTTTGAAAAAAAAAAAAATTATAATACGAGCTATTTTACACATTAACTTGAAAACATATACAATGTATTAAATGTGTTTTCTAAAATTAAATGTAGATAAACAATTTCGTTCTTTTAATAAATACTAGTTTTTCATCTCCCTAATGATGTAAAAAGTAATTCAATTCAGTGTACTTTCCTTTGAAAAATATTTTTAATCATTTTAAACACAAAGCCATTTCATGTAACACGCACTTTTTAAGATCAATTTAAATTTCAAAATTGTAGGAAAAATAAATAAAAGCAATTATAAAAATACCAAAGTTATATGTTAAGTTCTGAAAACAACTCTGAATTTAAGCACGAATTAAATATATATGCAGTAAACGCTGGTTGGGTAAGAAAATACGACATTTAAAAACGAAAAACCAACTAAAAGCGGGCAATGATCGAAGAATGGATCGACACTGATGCAAAAATCTCAAAAACCATTGAACTCAATGCAGGGGGCATTTTTAAACCTGTTGTAAATGCTGCAGATATAATATTAAATAGTAATTGACCGCATTAATACCAAAACTTTACTAATATGTAGAATTTTTTTTTTTTCTTAATCTACGAAAACTCTTGCGATGCAATTTTCTACAATACAACAATAAAGTTTTACTACGTTTTTTAAAATATTTCAAATTAAATTATTTCGAAATATTAATTTTTTTAACGGATAAAACAGTATTTCATTGAAATTTATAAGTATAGGAACGCAAAAGCCTTTTGGGTGGTATAATCCATTTGATGTAAAAGAGTATCAAGTGAAAATGTCACTGAAATTTATATTTTAAAACACTAAATTTTATTTGTACGTTCTTTCCCTTTTTCTGGGAAAAATGGAATCTATTTTATTATAGTTTCATTTCACAGGTCATACTTCATACGTTTTACAGTAGTCATTTTAATACAATTTTTGTACGGCCAATAATTTACAATCGAATATTAATTCATATAAATTAATATTTTAAAATAAACCACAAGACTGTATTGATTTAAAAAAGACAATATCAAATTTTTGCTTAACATATATAGTCTTTCTAAGTATACATACCGACTGAAATTCCTTTATTTGACATTCACTCTTAAATGCAGAAGAAGGAAAAATAAAACCTTAGTTGAATTTGGATTTAAAACAGGTATTGAGAATAAAACGTTTCGAATCATTGTATAAATAACAATTCGAATGATCAGAAATATTCGAATCATTATTGAAATAACACCGTTCCACCCAACGGCATCATTGATATTTGATTGATTTTTCACACATTTGCCTTTTATTATTTTTAATTAATAAATTATGTAAAGTGATAAACAGAAATTTTCTATATTTA
Source organism: Caerostris extrusa (assembly GCA_021605095.1). NCBI lineage: Eukaryota > Metazoa > Arthropoda > Arachnida > Araneae > Araneidae > Caerostris > Caerostris extrusa. The sequence continues at coordinate 1,809 of BPLR01011818.1, read as the reverse complement.
AAGTATATGTTGAACGACTATCTAAAATTAAGATTTACTATTTAGACTAAAATGCTAAACAATTTCAATCAGAAAACTTAAGACAAAATGTTTGACAACATTAATTTGTTTTATATGAATTATTTGCTATTCCAAATGTTATGTACTGACATAAATTTGTGATATATTAACGATAAACTTTCACTGTAAATCCCAAATTACTATAGGGAAGATTGTTTAAAGACTACACTCAATAAACATGAACTAGTCAAACTATTTTAGCAATGAACTTTGCGACTATTATCAAATTGGACAATACACCTTTCATTTACTCAGTATTGTAAAATAAAGTTTTTACTTATTTGTTTTTATTTTTTAAAAACTGTTTCAGAATTTAGCAATTACCTCTATCAGCATATTTAATCCTAAACATCATACTTCTAAATAATTCTTTAAAAATATAAGTTAATTAACTCAATTATAGTTACACAATGTTATAAATTATTTTCTGAATAATTGTATCTTTAAGTTTGCTATTCCTTAAAACATAACTTTGAAATGCAGTTTATTGCAAACAACAGCTCTAGTGCAGCCAAAAGTTATAAATTAATATTTTATTTTACATTGAAAATACACTAACTGTAACCTAATAATAAAACTTTTTAGTGTATTTTCGAAATAATTTGTGTCATTGTTGATTGGTTTTTGATGATAGATTTTGCTCTGCAAAATAATTATAATTAATACGCTTTTATTAGTTTCACCTGTATGTTTGTAACTGACTCTTGAGCTCGATTTTGCCTTTACTTTGAAAGCGATCAGGGATTTAATTTAAACGTTGTAGACTTATCAAGGACCGACTACAATAAAATATTTTTGATCTCATCATGATTAGGATCGCCAGAATTAGTGATTTTATTTTTAACTTATGAAGAGCGATTTAACCCATGTAGAATGAAAGTATTCAGTAAAGACATTCAAACCTACGTGGGACAGCTGTACAACGGATAACGCGCCTGACTGCTGATCAGGTGATTCCCTGTTCGAATCTGGCTGGCATTAAGCATTTAGCCTTTGTTTTATTCACAATTAAATTATTGTGAGAACTATAGTTCCAGTCCTCCGTATCGGGACCTCATTTAAATATTATATTTTAAAACACGCTTTTAGAGTGAATCAAAGTAAAAAATAATTGCAAACATAAGAATAAAATTACTGACGAGAAAATGAATGTCACTGTTCTAAAAGCGTGGGGTGCTTTGTATGACATTTTTAAACTAACTCTGCATTTCGGAATAAAAATTAGTGAAAATTATAACGATTGATATCGAGCACCCCACGCTTAGAACAGTGACATTAATTTTCTCGTCAGTAATTTTATTCTTACGTTAACAATTATTTTTTACTTTTTAGTTTGATTAACTCTAAGCGAGTTTTTAGTGTTCTTAAACTACAATTTTTTTCGGTTCATAAGCATTCGAAAATAATCAATAGGGCTGAACTATACTGCAATTTATTATTGTCATGGTTGGAAAACATCAGAGTGAAATGCCTGAAACTTCAAAAACAGTCGATCTTGGTTTATTGGAAGAAGTTGACGAATTTGAAGAATTTCCTACTGAAGGTAAAAAATTAAAAGCAAAAAAAAAAAGAATTTTTCTTATTAAATATTCGTATTTTAATAGTTTCTTTTTGATTTTTTTTGCTACAAATCAATAGTGAAAAACCGAAAGATTTAATTTGTAAAATTTATTTTTAAGTGATTTGGTACCATTTCAAACATTTCATTTATTTTGTCCAATAATAATAACTCTGATGAAACCTTGACAA